>AWOL01S0042287.1:19411-62751 GCA_000715115.1 Nicotiana otophora | reverse complement strand
ATAATAATAAAGTATGCTGCAGGCTGGCAGCCCCGATCCACACTCATCCTCACAAATCAGGCCCTCAGCCTCACTCAGTCATAAATATGCTGCAGGCGGGCAGCCCCGATCCACACTCATCCTCACAAATCAGGCCCTCGGCCTCACTCAGTCATAGATATGTTGCAGGCGGGCATCCCCGAAACACACTCATCCTCACAAATCAGGCCCTCGGCCTCATTCAGTCATAAACCTCTCAAGCCACTCTGCATTTCAGTAAAATAGGGCATTCGGCCCAAACTATTTATGCATCAAAATAGAGTCATACAACTGAGTTATGCTGTAAACAAGTATAAACATGACTGAGTATAAATTTTCAATCAAAACAAGTGAGAGGATGGTAAGAAACAGCCCCAAAGGGTCCAAACAGCTTTGGCGCAAGGCCCAAACATGGCATTCAGCCCAATTTACAGAAATTCTTTCTAAAACATATAAGTATCATATGGTTTCAACAAAGTATGCAACTTTATAGTTGCTACGGGGCGCACAAAACCCCAATAGTGCACGCCCACACGCCCATCACCTAGCATGTGCGTCACTTCAAAATAATAGAATGATACGAAATCCGAGGTTTCATACCCTCAGGACTAGATTTTCAATCGTTACTTACCTCAAAACGTGAAACTTTTTACTCTGCTATGCCTTTGCCTCGCAAATCGGCCTCTGAATGCCTCGAATATAGTTACAAATAATTTGTTTCAGTCAATAAAATTTATTGGAATTAATTCCATAAGAAAATACTATTTTTTCATAAAAATCCGAAATTTAGCTCAAATATTTCCTATGGAGCCCACATCTCGGAACCCGACAAAAGTTACAAAATCTGAAAGCCCATTCAACCACGAGACTACCCATAACAATTTTACCAAAATCCGGCCTCAACTCGACCCTCAAATCTACAAATCTTATTTCTAAGTTCCAATCTCCGATTTACACTTCAACATCTTGTAATCTAGTCGGACTATTCGATGATAATTCAATATTATGGAGTACAAATGATCACAAGGGACTTACCACAAGTTTTCCTTGAAAATATATCAAAAATCGCCTCTCTCAAGCTCTAATTTGTCAAAAATGGCAAATGGGACGAAGTCCCTATTTTTATAATTCTGCCCAGACAACCTCGGTTCTGCCTCGATCTTGGCCTTCGATCGAGGTCCTCAATCCTGGCCCTCGATCCTGGTTCTCGTTCCTAGGCCTTCAATCATGTCTTTGACCCGACCTTCGACCCTGGGCTCGATCATGGCTTCGATTATGGCCCACGACTTTGGGCTCGATCATGGCTTCGATCGTGGCCCTCGACTCTGGGCTCGATCATGGCTTCGATCGTGGCCCTCGACCCTAGGCTCGATCTGGGCTCACATATGGGCTCGATATCTGGGCTCGATTTTGAGGAGATTTCTGGGCTCGAATCTGGCTGAAGAAATTTCCAACAAAAGGAAATTGCAGCAACTGTTGTAGTTCAATTTTTGATCCGTTAACCATCCGAAACTCACCCGAGGCCCTCGGGACCTCAACCAAATATACCAACAAGTCCTAAAACATCATACGAGCTTAGTCGAATCTTCAAATCACCTCAAACAACGCTAAAACCATGAATTACGCCCCAACTCAAGCCTAATGAACTTTAAAATTTTTAATTTCTACAAACAACTCCGAAACCTATCAAATCACGTCCGATTGACCTCAAACTTTGAACATAAGTCATAAATGACATAACAGAGGTATTCCAATTTTCAGAATCGGATTCCGATCCCGAAATCAAAAACTCAACCCCCGGTCAAACTTCTCAAAAATTAGACTTTCGGCATTTCAAGCCTAATTCCTGTACGGACCTCCAAATAATATTCTGGACACGCTCCTAAGCCCAAAATCACCATATGGAGCTGTTGGAATTATCAAAATTCAAATCTGAGGTCGTTTACACATAGGTCCATATCCGGTCCACTTTGCTAACTTAAAATTTTCAATTATGAGACTAAGTGTCTCATTTCACTCCGAGTTCCTTCTGGACTCGAACCAACTAACCTGATATAATATAATATAGCTGAATAACACAAAAAGAAGTAGGAATGGGAAAAACGGTGTTATAACTCTCAAAACGACCGGCCGGGTCGTTACATCCTCCCCCTCTTAAACATACGTTTGTCCTCGAACGTGCCCAGAGTTGTTTCAAAATCCATCAAATCGTTGTGTAGCTTTCACATGCACATACTCGGGGGTGATCCCACGTCACCCTATCCAATACAGGTCTGATAGCACATCATAACTGAAATTGCTCAATTCAACCTAGCCCACAAGCCTTCGAATCAAATTTCCAATATCCGAGATTTCCTATAAGATGAGAAGTTTGCATCTACATACCGTATAAGTCTGAACAATCTGTACCAAAAGCCGTAACCATAACTCAAATACTCAAATTCAAATACCGCATAGCTCGAATGCTTGAAGCAATGATTTCAAATCACAGTATCGACTCAAATCAATCCAGTGCCTGTAATAAACCTCATATCAAACAAACCCTTGTTCTAAAACCTTCGTACAATGATGATGATGAAAAAAACATACCGAATTCATAACCATTCATTAGACCATTAGGCCATGGAGCTCTCGTTCCTTCTACAAGAACTATAGCCAATTTCAAAGCCGACTTCCGATATTATCCTCCTAATTATACCACAATCAAATCTGATAGCATCCATTCTAGGCCCAATGACCTCGTCTCCTCCAACACGACCACTCTAGTGACATGACACATCAATACAATTTAAAGCCACAACCCGTGAAATCCATGCACCAGATAGAAACATTCCAAATGTACCCAATTGTAATAATGACCCAAACAGGAGAACCGTTATGCAAGCTCGACGAGTACCATGCCGATGAAATGCTAAGAACCCATCACACACCGCAGAACCATAACATACGAATCTTACACAAGGGATCATATTTCCACATAACTCTGCTATAATACGCGACCCTATCCAAATATTGGTCCATATGAAACACCTAAAGTCACCCTGCTAAAAATCAATAATCGTGCGCAATTCGACATCAAGTACCCAAAGTGCATTACCATAACCACAGAGAAGCAAACGACACCATGACACATAAAACCCGAAAGAACACGACCAATACATCATCAACTAAGCAATATCCAATACTATTCTTGCTCAACTTTTGCTATAAGGTCACAATAGAACCGCACCATATGTGTATATAACCACAAATCCCAACTCCTCGTAGCATAGAAGAGTAACTCACCGATCATTTCAAAGTAAGAATAGGCTTCACATCAACCGAATGGCACATCCTTCAACAATAGCAGTATGGAGCCAATCAATCCGGCTCGGTGTAGAATACACATCCTAATTGGTCCTACCAATGGTACCCGAATCAACTATGGTCAGCCACCAATAGATAAACAACCTCTGAAAGTCTACAATGACGGAAGCATAACACTTTCTATCACCTGGCTAGCTCCGGCCACAACTTCACAGTCCACCACTATGAAACTATCTGCTCATGAGAACTCCCAATCTTCAATTCCATAGAACACATGAATCACCCTATTTGATTCCACCACCACCGCTCGAATTCCTAACACCTCTCTCATACACAATCCTCCCATGAGAAATACTTTGAAACTTCTTCCGTGCCACCTGGCAAAGAATTTGAATATCAACAGTCGATCAACCAGGAGAGTGCCGAAATACCAGCGAAGTACCCATAAATCAAAACACATTGCCCCTTGTGAAATGTACACTCTCATCAAGCTATACCAGATAGTAATATCATTTAGCTAGTCATCGAAAACCGTTTATGCTGCCTAAGAATTTATGTCCTTCCCTTCAAAACTGAACTGTGACTTGGTATATTTAAATCCTATTCTCGCACAACATACCACATCTGTTATGCCATCATGTGACAAGCATAAGAATTCCATTATCAACTCTGAGTCACTAGCAAATTACATACCTTATTAGTCAGAAACCTCTTTCTTGCTTCTTTCTAGGAGAAAAGCATAACACACAACACGCTCCGTACATCGGTAGAAATTGTCTGGTTTAAACCATGGTAGAACCCATTATGAACATTTTGAAATCCATTTGCACATAATCAAGCTATCTGAACTGAATTCCTCTAAATTTACCAAACCACACAGGTTGCCAAATCCGGGGAGCAATTCCATGAAGCACCTGTAGATACTAGCCATGTCATAAGTACACAAATAACCGATCATACCCATTACTGTGCTACCCCAACCTACTTCCAAACTGTCCTATTTCCCCATGTCCTTTCCAAATTGCCTTCCAATTGCTATTTTATTTCCTTATTAGAACACTTCTATCCTTAATTAAAACTGGCCCCACAAACTCTAGCATAGAATCACACCGCCCTAAGGCTTATAAGCCGCTGAATACCCTTTTTATGTATTCCAAAGGTTCCACAACCAAACCTGCTTACTCCGAAGAGACTTTATAGCAACCTAAAACCGTTTCCTTCACCTTCTTGATACTAAAATGCATAATTCACAATGATATGAGATGCAACGAGTCTCAACACCATTCAATGCAACTCCCATTTGTTTATCCATATTTATAAATCTTGAATCCATTGTAACCATTCTCGAATTAACCGACCAAACGGACCGAAACGACATGTGCCCCATTAGCACATCAACACCCAAGGGAATAAAGAGTAACCCTCACTCCTACGCAATCGAGCAAATTCCCGCTCCATGTACACTATATGCTATGTGAATAAACACTCAATTATTTTTATGGTCCTCCCATAACCATAGGGTGTAATACAATTTGTGTCCAGAAATTCCTTTACCCGAGTCATCCTCGATCTTGACCTTTGCAAGTCATAACTGATTCACCGGTATACCCCAAACCGAAGCTAATACGACCCATAACCGTGCAATAAACTCGTCGATAGAAGACTCCCCCTCTTAGCCTTAAGCTGCAATTATATAAAATTAGAACTCGTATGGATTTCTCCTTCTCAATTATCAAGGTCCCACACTGTTAACCTTCCAGACGTCTCGAAGTCTTTCATTAAGCCTTTCATGAACATTTTGAATCTCCAGCCAAAATTACATACGCGACCTCCTACCGGGTAGCTAGTAATATTTCTCACAAAAGCTTCATCAACATCATACCACTGCTAGCTGCACACAGGAGATAACCCACATGTGGAATTCCCTACCGACATCTCCCAATGACACTGCACTGAGTACAGCGACCACGAAATTCGTAAATTCTCCTGAGTTCATGCTCGCCCACCATTTATATAAGTCTGCACTTTCCCTATTGACATCAACTGCACGGCAACAATACCTTCCGAACTCAAGTCGTATTGCACCTGACACAATAATCAGATCTTCACGCCTTTATTCATTTCAAACACACTCCTTTCTGCCATATTTAATTTTTTTCCCTTTGTACACTAACCATCACTCCAAATAGAGTATTTAGGGTGATTCACATATTAACACCATTCCAAACCATTCTACATTTTCTGAAGGCGCACGACTACCCTACTAGTGAATTCATATGCTAATCTTCCACTCTTACTTCGGTTGCATCATCTCCTTTAAGAAACTTCTCAACCTCTACTTCTCCTACTTGACCTGCTAGTACTTCAACCACCGCGAAACACTTCCCGTCATGTCTTCCCTCATACTTTGCTACCCAACTGCTGCATCAAATCAAAATGTATTTCTGTCGCACCTGAACCAATAAAATGTTACCGACTCTAAGTCTCTTCAAAGATTATCTTTCCTGAGCCATCAACATCAAAATACCCATTCGCAACCGCCATTACTACACAACCACTTCCTCTTCTTGAGTTCAAACTCATTGACAGACATGAAAATTTAATTTGCCCCAAAATTTAACAATGTGAAAGATCCTTCAAAACATTCACACTCGAGACGGTACGTCGCATCAAAACGAAAATCAAGCACCCAAGGGCCTTCCTTTACATTTAAAGAAAACACTTCTCGTCACGTTCACATAGTCTTAACACTTCCCGTAGTTACGTCATACTCACCACAAAGCCATTCCACTGCTCATCAAGCCACAATTCAACTCGTAGGGATATTATCGGACATATGAGTCCAAATACATAGGTTACAACTGAAGCTACCGAGCCAAAACTACGGTTTAAACCTGGCCTCAAGTCCTCCAGACTAGCCCATCACCAAAACACATAATACACATCTCGAACCTCGTTCATAGAATCACAAACCGGCGATGCACAACAAATACCGAGCGCTCATGTGCGCATACGAGATGCGTGGAAGAAATTCAAAGAGTTATGTCTCAAGCTGAATCATTTTTGCACGATAGAATACAAGAAAGTGAAATTGTCCTAAGGGTTCTGCAGCCTCCTGAAGATAAGTGCAGATGTCTTTGTACCGATCCGCAAGACTCTACTAAACCCGCTCATGACTCATGAGACCTATGTAACCTAGGCTCCGAAACTAATCTGTCACGACCCAAACTAACCTCTGTCGTGCTGGCGCCTATTATGGAGCTAGGCAAGCCGACTCATTTCAAAAACAAATCGATATTTTCATTTTAAATATAATTCCATGGTTATTTAACATAAAACCTCCATTTAAAGGGTTCAAATTAAAAAAAACAGAAGTGCGGAAAAGAAAAGCCCGACATTAGGGTGTCACTAGTCATGAGCATATACTACAATCTGTCTAATAATATCAAGGCTAACTCAGCCCGGAAAATAGATAAATACAACTAGAGGAAGATGAGAGGGTGAAGAGCAGGGGCTACGATCGCCAAACAGCTACCTTGCTATCTCTAAGAAAAATCTGCCACCAGAACACTCAATAACTGCTACCGTGCCCAGTTATACCTGAATCTGCACACAAGGTGCAGGGAATAACGTGAGTACGCCAACTCAGTAAGTAACAACAATAAATAAAAACTGAGCAGTAGTGATGAGCAATAAAGCATTTAACGTTCATATCAGGAAATCTCAGTAAAATACCACATGATGTTAAAAATCAGGATTTGAATCAAATTATCTAGTTTAAACCCAGTTCCGGTAAAATCATTTCAAGGCATTTTTCCAACAGTTTTTCAAACAAAGGCTCAATGCAAAGCTGAGCAAAGATGATGAAATCATAAACAGCCCTCGGCAAAACATCACTCATATACAGCCCCTCGGGCAAACCTCACAGTCACTCGTGCCACTCGAGCATACCTCACAATCACTCTAGCCACTCGGGCATACCTCACAATCGCTCATGCCTCCTAGTTACTCAGCACTCGGGACTCGGCACTTGCACTCAGTAGGTACCTGCGCTCACTGGGGGTGTGTACAGACTCCGGAGGGGCTCCTTCAGCCCAAGCACTATAATCTGCACTGACAACTCGCGTGCCAAAATACTAAAGTATGCTGGAGGCGTGCAGCCCCGATCCACACTCATCCTCACAAATCAGGCCCTCGGCCTCACTCAGTCATAAATATGTTGCAGGCGGGCAGCCTCGATCCACACTCATCCTCACAAATCAGGCCCTCGACCTCACTTAGTCATAAATATGCTACAGGTCGGCAGCCCCGATCCTTACTCATCCTAACAAATCAAGCCCTCAGCCTCACTCAGTCATAAACCTCTCAAGCCACTCGGGCATTTATGTAAAACAGGGCATTCGGCCCAAAATATTTATATGCATCAAAATAGAGTCATACAAATGAGTTATGCAGTAAACAAGTATAAACATGGCTGAGTATAGATTTGCGATCAAAAACAGTGAGAGGATGGTAAGAAACAGCCCCTAAGGGTCCAAACAGCTTTGGCGCAAGGGCTAAACATGGCATTCAACCCAATTTACAGAATTCCTTTCTAAAACATATAATTATCATATGGTTTCAACAAACTATGCAACTTTACAGTTGCTACGGGACGGACCAAGTCACGAAACCCCAATAGTGCATGCCGACACGCCCGTCACCTAGCTTGTGCGTCACTTCAAAATAATAGAAAGATACGAAATCTGGGGTTTCATACCCTCAGGACTAGATTTACAATCGTTACTTACCTCAAAAAGTGAAATGTTTTACTCTGCTATGCCTTTGCCTCGCAAATCGGCCTCCAAATTCCTCGAATCTAGTCACAAATAATTTGTTTCAGTCGATAAAATTTATTGAAATTAATTCCATAAAAAAATACTAATTTTTCATAAAAATCCGAAATTTAGCTCAAACATTGCCTGTGGGGCCCACGTCTCGGAACCTGACAAAAGTTACAAAATCCGAAAGCCCATTCAACCACGAGTCTACCCATACCAATTTTACCAAAATACGACCTCAACTCGACCCTCAAATCTACAAATCTTATTTCCAAATTTTTAAGTTCCAATCTCCGATTTACACCTCAAAATCATGTGATCTAGTCAGATTATTCGATGATAATTCAATATTATAGAGTAAAAATGATCACAAGGGACTTACCTCAAGTTTTCCTTGAAATTATATCAAAACTCGCCTCTCCTCAAGCTCCAATTTGTCAAAAATGGCAAATGGGACGAAGTCCCTATTTTTATAATTCTTCCCGGACAACCTCGGTTCTGCCTCGATCTTGGCCTTCGATCTTGGCCTTCGATCTTGGCCTTTGATCATGGCCTTCGATTGAGGTTCTCAATCCCGAACCTCGATCCTGGCCATCAATCCTACTTCTGGATCCTAGGCCTTCGATCATGTCTTTGACCCGACCTTCAACTGTTACCCTCGACCCTGGGCTCGATCATGGCTTCGATCGTGGCCCTCGACTCTGGGCTCGATCATGGCTTCGATCATGGCCCTCGACTCTGGGCTCGATCATGGCTTCGATCGTGGACCTCGACTCTGGGCTCGATCGTGGCCCTCGACCCTGGGCTCAATCTGGGCTCACATCTGGGCTCGATTTCTGGGAGATTTCTAGGCTCGAATCTGGCAGAAGAAATTTCTAGCAGAAAGAAAATTGCAGCAGCTATTGTAGTTCAACTTTTGATCCGTTAACCATCCGAAACTCACCCGAGGCTCTCGGGACCTCAACCAAATATACCAACAAGTCCTAAAACATCATACAAACTTAGTCGAATCCTCTAATCACCTCAAACAATGCTAAAATCGTGAATTATGCCCCAATTCAAGCCTAATGAACTTTGAAATTTCTAGTTTCTACAAACAACTTCGGACCTATCAAATCACGTCAGATTGACCTCAAATTTTGCACACAAGTCATAAATGACATAATAGAGGTATTCTAATTTTCAGAATCGGATTCCGACCCCGATATCAAAAAGTTAACCCCCCGGTCAAACTTCTCAAAAATTAAACTTTCGGCATTTCAAGCCTAATTTCTCTACGGACCTCCAAATAATATTCCATACACGTTTCTAAGTCCAAAATCACCATACGAAGCTATTGAAATTATCAAAATTCAAATCTAAAGTCGTTTACACATAGATCCATATTCAGTCCACGTTTCTAACTTAAAATTTTTAATTATGAGACTAAGTGTCTCATTTCACTCTGAGTTCCTTCCGCACTCGAACCAACTAACCCGATATAACATAATATATCTGAATAACACAAAAAGAAGTAGGAATTGGGAAAACAGGGTTATAACTCTCGAAACGACCGGACGAGCCGTTACAATAATATGGACTAGTGTTTGGATGGGGTCATGCATTGCAGCGAAGTTATGTTGAGATATGATCCTTGTGTTGGATTCTTGTGTTTTGGTTCTACGGTGTGTGCTAGGCTCTTAGCATGGTGTTCTGATGGTACTTGTTAAGGTGGCGGGACAGTCCTCTCGTTTGAGGCATTTTCAGGATTGAGTACATTTGGAATGTTGCTATTTCGTGCATGGCTTGTGTCTTTAAGTTGTATTGATATGCTGTGTCACTAGAGTGATTATGTTAGATGGGATAAGGTCATCGTACTAGAATGGGTGCTATCAGATCTGATTGTAGTATATTTGGAAGGATATTGATGTTGATCGGCTTAGAAATTTGCTATTGTTCCTATTGAATGAGAGGGAGTTCCACAACTTGTTGATCTGGCGAATGGTTATGAGTTTCTGCATGTTTCTTTCATCGTTGGCAGTATATGAAGGTGTTAGAACGAGGCTTTGTTTGATAAGAGGTTTATTACCAGCATTAGGTTGGTTTGAGCAGCTACTGTAATTAGAAATTATAGCTATGAGTGTTTGAGTTTTGTGGTATATCATGTGATTTCATCTTGAGTTATGGCTAAGACTGGATTCAACTTGTTCAAATTTATACAGTGTGTAGATGCAAGATTCTGATCTTATCGAAAATTTTGGATGTGGAAATTTGATTCTAAGGCTTATGGGCTAGGTTGGATTAAGAAATTCCAGTCATGTTGTGTTATCAGACCTATATCGGATAGGGTGATGTGGGATCACCCCCGGGTATGTGCATGGTAAGGTTACACGGCGATTTGATGGCTTTTGGAACAATTTTGGGCACGTTCAAGGACGAATAAATGTCTAAGTAGGGGAGGATGTAACGACCCGAACGGTCATTTTGAGCATTTGCACTTCGCTCGGTTGTTTGAGGGCATAAGTTGCTTCGTAGGATGTATTATGACTTATGTAAATCGTCGGTTTTGGCTTTCAGGTTATTCAAAATTGATTTGGAGAAATGATTCTCAACTAGAAGCTTTAAATTTGAAAGGGTTGACCAAGTTTTGACTTTTTAGTATTTGACCTCGGATTGGATTTTCTAATGGTTCCGTTAGCCCCGTTGTGTAGACTTAGGAGCGCGTCCGGATTGTGGTTTGGAGGTCCGTGTAGTAGAATTTGGCTTGAAATGGCAAAAGTTGGAATTTTGAAAAGTTTGACCGGGAGTGGACTTTTTGATATCGGGGTCGGATTTCGATTCCGAAAGTTAAAGCAGGTCCGTAATGTCAAATGTAACTTGTGTGCAAAATTTGAGGTCAATCGGACATGATTTGATAGGTTTCGGCATCGATTGTGGAAGTTGAAGTTTCAAAGTTCAATGATTTCAAATTGAGGTTTGATTCATCGTTTTGATGTTGTTATGTGTGTTTTGAGGCCTCGAGTAGGTTCGTGTTATGTTATGGGACTTATTAGTATATTTGGACGGGGTCTTGAGTGGCTCGGGTGAGTTTCGGACGAGGTTCAGTTCATTTTCACTCCATGTTGCATTGCTGAAGTTTTTCTGGTTTTGGTATGACCACACCTGCGGAGTACTGAGCGCAGGTGCGGAGCTGCAAAAGTGGCAGTGCCATCGCAGAAGCGAGAAAGGAAGCTGGGTGTGAGGATCGCAGGTGCGGGTGCGTGGACGCACCTGCGCAACCGCAAATGCAGTTCAAGTGCCCAAAAGCACGATCGCAGAAGCGGCTTTAGGACCGCAGGTGCGAGGTTTTGCTGAGTGAGGTTGTTTTGCATAAGCGAGGAATTACCGTAGAAGCGGTGGTCGCAGATGCGACAATTTGACCGCAAATGCGGAATAGCTGGGCAGAGTTATAAAAATTGAGGTTTTGGTTCTTTCTTCATATTTTGAGATGTGGGACTTTGATTGAGGCGATTGTTGAAGCAAATTGCATCACAAGGATTGGGGTAAGTGTTCTCTACTCAGTTTTGATTATATTCCATGAATCTATCTTTGATTTTAGCAATAGATTGATGAATTTGAAAGAGGAAATTGTGGGTTTTGGCCTAGAGTTTCATAATATGAATTTTTGAGTTATGAACACCGATTTTGAGTCGAATTTGAGTGATACTAGTATGGTTGGACTTGTAATTGAATTGGTTATCGAATTATATGAGTTTTGTCGAGTTTCGATGCATGGGCCCCGGTGTGAGTTTTGGCCGGATTTGGGATTTGATGTAGAATTTGATCTTTATCATTTGTAATTGCTCCCTTGGGCATATTCTGATGTATCTGAGTTGCTTTTGGCTAGTTTTGAGCCGTTTGGAGGATGCTACGCGTGTGATGGCATTTTTGGAGCATCGCTTGGCTTGCTCGGTGTTGGAATTGGCTTGTTCAAGATATGTAACTCTTCTAAATTTAGTGTTGAGGGTATGAAACCCCAAATTACGTGTTGTGTGATTGGTATTGAGGTGACGCACATGCTAGGTGACGGGCGTGTGGGCATGTATCATGTGAATTGTGATTCCATTGTTTCCATGGCACTGTATAGTGGCCCTATTTTTGTTGATATCTGTGTTTTCACCATGTGATAAAGTAACTGAGCTGTCAATCATGCTAGATATCATGTTTAGGCTTTATGCTGATATTGTTAGGACCCATAGAGGTCGTTGCTTGCTGTAATGTCACTGATTTCATTGATATTTCGTACTCAGTCATATTCATGCATTCATATAATATCTGAATCATAGTTGTTACTTTTTGATACATCATATGAGATCAGGCTGCATGTCGCACAAGTTATATTGATGATTATGATAGCGCTTGGGCTGCAGGAGCCCCTCCAGAGTCTGTAACACACCCCCAGTAAGCGCGGATGATACTAATAAGGGATGGATTTCCCTGGACATGGATTTGTCTGAAGTACTTACTACCTGGAGATGGATTTCTCCACAGGGTTGGATTTCCATTTTCCTCGGTACTGGGTGACTTATAGTCAGTGTTGTATATGTTCCAGGATGGATTTCCCTTGGCCGTATGGGCCATATACAGTACCAAATGGTTGAGCATGATGAGTGGAAAGTGCGAAGTAGTAAGATTGAGCACTCTGAGAGTGTGAGTACATGATTCATCTCTGAGATACATGGTATTGTCATGCACACATGACATACATGCATAGAGATGCATTTTTCCTCATGTTGTACGGTATCACGTCATTCATGACTTTTACACATATTGATATATGAGCATAGAGAGGTATTTCACACTTGCTATCTAGAAAGGAAATGAAACATCTTACTTATTTTGGAAAGGATGTTTGGAAATATTTACAGTTTTCAAACTATCTCATACTTTTCGACGATTTCGGTAAACGATTTCGGTGATAAAGTTGAGCATTTTATTTTTGAATTGCTTCCTTATTTATATGCTCTATATTGTTATAACTTAGTTGTTGGCTATTGGTGTTGGACCCGACCATATTCTAGCTCGTCACTACTTTCAACCTAAAGTTAGGTTTGTTACTTATTGAGTACATGGGGTCGGTTATACTCATACTACACTTCCTGCACATTGCGTGCAGATTTCTGATGCCGATGTTGCTGTGTTCGGTGGGAGCTGGATTGGAAGATGTACCTGCGTCCCTGTTGTAGCTGCCTCTTGTTCATAGTAGCCTTAGATTTTAAAACTCTGTTTATGTACTTTTCAAATAGAAAGTGTATTTAGTTCATATCAGCTTTGTAAATTCTATTCTTAGAAGCTCATAATTTGTACTACCAGTCCTTGGGGAATGTATAAGATTCAGATAATTCCTTTGGTTAATTGTCTTATTAAAAAGTTAATTGAAATTGGATAGTAATTAGTTGGCTTACCTAGCGGGTTGGGTTAGGTTCCATCACAACTAGTGGATTTTGGGTCGTGACATTTGTGCTAAACGATCGCGAAGCCACTCTTGCGATCGCGAAAGGGAAACTGGGTTTGGGGTGTTTTTCTTCATCATGAACACGATAGCTGGGTCGCAAGCATGGAGCATTGGGGGATTTACCATTTGTGAATGCAACCAGCTTCTCGCGAATGCGTAGAGTTATCGACCTAGGAGGGGGTATGGGGCTAGTGTACTACGCGGATGCGACCATTGGGTCGCGAACACGATGGCCAGGGGAAAGAGCCATCACGAACGCAAAGAACATCTCGCAAACACGAAGGCCAATTGGGCCGCTGTGCATCGCAAAATAGGCAGGCCCTTTGCGAATACGAAGAAGGCCTAACGCTCAGACCTTAAAATATTTCAAACACGTGATTTCACCCATTTTTCACCATCTTTTCATTAGAGCCCGCCTAGAGGTGATTCTGAAGAAAGGTTTCATCACCCTTTTTATAGGTTAGTGTGCTTTAACTTGCTTTCTTCCATTTCCATCAACACCCATTAATTTCTAACCTTAATCTATGTTTTTTCATGGTAGAAAATTAGGGATTTTGGAAGAATTGGGGTGTTTTTGTAAAATTGAGATTTAGACCTCAAATTGAGGTCAGAGTTTGAAACCAACTACATAATCGGGCTCGGGAGTGAATGGGTAATTGGGTTTTGGTCCGAATCTCGAATTTTGACAAAGCGAGCCTGGGGTTGAACTTTGTTGACTTTTAGGGAAAAGTGTAAAGAGTTTAACTTTATGTCTTGCAATTGATTACCCTAGTATTATTTGATGTTGATGAGTCAATTTTGGTAAGATTCTTTTGGTTTGGAGATGAATTGTAGAGGAAAGTCCATGATTGAGCTTTGATTTGCTTGCGAAGCGAGGTAAGTGTTGGGTATAACCTTGATTTGAGGGAATTAGGAACCCTTGTGCTCTGTGCTATGTGAATTACAGGTGTAGTGGCGTATATGCGAGGTGACGAGTGTATATACGTCGTCAAAATACTTATTTCCATGCTTTCCCGCATTTCATTATTATTTTATTCCATGTCTTAACTGCTACATGCTTTAATTGTTTCCTATGCTTAACTTTCTACTTGTCACTTATTTTTCTCATATTAAAATATTCAGTTCTCCTATGTTTCCATAATTAATTGTTACTTGCCTTAATTGTCTTACTTGTACACTTTAGTTGTCATATATTTGACTTGTCTTATTGCTTTGTATTAATAGTAGCATTCTTGATTTGGTACGAGGTTCCTTTATGGCTTGCTTTTCATATTCTTTAATCGTAGAGATTCTTATGAATTGGGTTGTTGAATTGTTTACATTTATTAATTTTATTTATGGATCGGGTTTCACGCCGCAATGGGTGGAATAAGGGAAGATTGATATTGATATAGTGGGATCGTGTTGCACGCCGCAACGGATTGTATATGTGATTTTAATATGGTGAAATAAGGTAGGAATATTATATTGATTCTGATTATATGGTGGGATCGGGTTGCACGCCGCAACAGACTTTACATGTTATTATTGATATTGATATGGTGAAATAAGAGAGGATTGTGTTTATATGGTAGGATCGGGTTGCACGCCGCAACAGGTGAGATAAGGGAGGATTTGGGTTATACGATGGGATCGGGTTGCGTGTCGTAACGGTTTGTGTGTTTTGTAGTCATTTTTGTACCTTGTTAGATTTCGGTGCTTTCATACGAGATTCTGAGTACTGATATGGCTCGCTTTACTGATTTCGAGGGTTGAGTTTATTTGCATAAGTTAACTACCTTACTTTTCCCGCGTTTCTTTCCTGTCATTATTATTATTATTATTATGCGTACAGGTTATTATAAGTGACTCGCCTTAGCCTTGTCACTACTTAGTCGAGGTTAGGCTCGACACTTACATAGTACATAGGGTCGGTTGTACTCACACTATACTCTGCACTTCTTGTGCAGATTTTGGAGTCAATCCCAATGGCGGCTAGTAGATTTCTTGGATTGACCATCGGACAGAGACTTGAGTTACAACTTCTCGGTGTTCGCAACCCGGAAGTCCCCTTTTACCTTATCCTAGATGTAGTTTTCTTTTCAGGTAGTTTTACTTTCATTCAGACCATTATCTGTATTATTCTAGTCACTCGTGAACTTGTGATACCAGATCTGGGGTTGTATCTAGATACATTATCTGTATTATCTTTATTTTAGTTCTATTTCAGTTGTTTCAGTTTAATTGGTATTAGTTAATTTGTTTTGTTAAAAATGGTTAAAAACTATTCTAACGTTGTCTTGTCTAGAAAGTATAATATTAGGCTCCATCACGGTCCCGAGGGTGGGGATTTCGGGTAGTAACAAGTTGTTATCAGAGCACTAGGTTACCTAGGTCTTGCGAGTCACGAGCAAGTATAGTAGCAATTAAGACACATAAATCAAATATCACAGATGGCAAGAATGGAGGATCGGTACAGAGACGTTTGTACGTATCTTCCAGAGACTATGGAGTTTAGGAAAAATGTCACTTCTTTCTTACTCTGTCGTGCTATTTATATTCTATCATTGATGATTGAATCCTTCTATCCTTGTTCTCTCGCAAATGGCGAGAACACAGACTGCATCTATAGCCGGACAGGAGCCAGAGTCCCATATGGCAGCTACGACTAGGGGCAAAGGTCGAGGCCGAGGTCACGCCAGAGGTCGAGGCATAGGCAGAGCTCAGCCTAGAGCTCAAGCAGTAGCACCCGCAGTGGAGCCTCAAGTGGATTTTGAGGAGGAGGTTCTAGCTCAGACTGTTCCCGTCGGACAAGCTCAGGTTCCGTAGGGGTTCATAGCCACTTTAGTGCTTTAGGATGCTCTAGTCCGTTTGGTGAGCCTTATAGAGAGTGTGGCCTGGACCGGCACATTGCCGGTGGCACCAGTCGTCTCTCGGGCTGGGGGAAGAGTACAGACTCCTGTTTCTCACACACCGGAGCAGGTGGCTTCCCAATATCAAAATTCAGTAGCCTCGCCAGTTGGGATAGTTCAGCGGGTTGTTACGGTACATGCCGGTGATAAACTCGTGTTATCTTCTGAGGCTATGTTGAGGTAGTATAAGTTTACCAAGATCTTTCCTGTTAATTTCAGTGGTGCATCTTCTGAGGACCCATAGGATTTTCTGGACTGTTGCCACGAGGTATTGCACAACATAGGTATAGTTGAGATCAATGGGGTCAATTTTGCAGCATTTTAGTTTACTGGTTCCGCCCGGATGTGATGACCCAAAAAGGTCATCTTTAATTTAAACGTTCATTTCTGTGTTCTATTAAGATATTGAGAGACTACCTGCTATGAGTTATGTATCACCTGAATAGTTGGTGTTGATGGCGTTCTTTTTCTAGTAATATATTTTTTATTAAGCAATTGTTAGTATTGTTTTAATGTTGTGTTACGTTGATTGGATTATATATGTATTGTTAGGATTCGGTTTTGGGATTCTATGGGAGGTGGATAGGCCCAGATACGAAGGAAACTCTGGCGAAATTTCTAAAACATTTGGGAGTTAGTCAAATTTGGGAGCCTGAGATGTGTGAGAGAAGAGATGTGTTATGTTAGGTGTTTGGGGCAGACTCTAATTATCATTCGAGAATGAATGATCCTAAGCGGTGGAGAATGTAATGCCCTGTAAACTTTCGCCAAGAAATTAAAGGCTTCGTGGTGCCAAGGTAGGCTAATGTATTGTATTTTTGGACTTATTGGGTTGAACAGTGCGTTGGGGAGTTGAATCATTTCGACCTCGCGAAGCCAGGTCTGTAGTGCGCTAGACCATGCTATATCCCTCGCCAAGCCAGATCTGTAGCGCGCTAGACCGTGCTATATCCCTCGCCAAGCCTGATATTTAGCTCGCTATAGAGCTCGCGAAGCCTGGTATTTAGCTCGCTACAGAGCTCGGGAAGCCTGGTATACAGAGAACGCGAAGCCTGGTCTGTAGCTCGCTACAGAGAGTGCCTAGCCTGGTCTATAGCCCGGTCCAAAATTTGGAGAGTTTTTATAACCCGACCCCCATTTCATTTAACTCGTTTAGGGGTTCATATTTTGGGTATTTTCTGGTATTTTAGAGAGAGGGGAGAGAGATTCTAGAGAGAGGAAAGGAAGGACTAAGGATTTCACTACTCTACCTTGAATCAATCCTTGAAATCGCATCAAAGGGTTGCTAGAGCTTAAAAGAGGTAATAATTTCTTTCCCCAATCCTTCAATTTCAAAATCCAGCTAGAAATAGGTAATTAGTAAGATGATTCTTGGATGTGAGAGTATTAGTTATACATGCTTGTACCAATAAGGTTTGTGGGCAGATTGTTGAGTTCAAATGGGTAACGATTGGGTTGAAAATGGTAGAAACCTTCAAAGACTTTAATTGAGGATTTAAAAGGCAATCTGATGTCAGAATTCGATAATTTTTGTATGGTTGAACTCGTATCGGAATGGGTGTTCGGATTTCGTGAATTTTTTTGGGATTCGAGAAGTGGGTCCTACTGTCGATTGTTTAGATGAATTTCGAATTTTAATCCGGAAAATTAGTAAATGCATATGGAATGGATTCGAGAAGTGGGTCCCACTGTCGATTGTTTAGACGAATTTCGAATTTTTATTCGAAAAATTAGTAAATTCATATGGAATTAATTTCTTCGATTTGTATTAAGTATATTCAATTATTGATGACCAGATTTGAGGATTTCGGACACGAATTCATGAGGCAAGGGTTTATTGGAATCTTGAATTTGGTTGCAAAGCGAGGTAAGTGTCGTAGTTAACCTTGACTTGAGGGAATAGAACCCTTGAATTATCTACTACGTGAATTTCATGTGTAATGATGTATAGGCAAGGTGACGAGTGCGTATCCTTTGTCAAATTAATTATTTGCATAATTATTTAAAAACAAAATCATAAATTGTTTTAAGACACGAATTAATCGTTGTAATAATTGTTTCTCTCATATTCACGGTCAATTATTAATTCTTAAATTCATGCAATAATTGTTACATGCTTATTTGATTTATGTGTCTTAATTGTTACTTGACATATAGCATATTAAATATTAAATTACCTATTTTCTCCCTGATCTTTACCATTAATTGCTACTTGTCATTATTTGTTTCCTAAATAAATCATAATTTGTGTATGCCTTGTTGCCTAATAATTTTTTATTAAATGTGGTATTTATTGGAGTATTTGTACATTTAAGAATTGTTAAATTATATTGTTGGAGCGGGTTGCACGCCGCAACGGATTTATGTTAAGTTTATATTGTTGGAGCGGGTTGCACGCCGCAACAGATTTATTGAAAGTTTATGTTGTTGGAGCGGGTTGCACGCCGCAACGAAATTAAATTGAAAGATTATATTATTGGATCAGGTTGCACGCTGCAACAGATTATATTTTAAGTTTATATTGCTGGAGCGGGTTGCATGCCGCAACGAAAAATTATTGAAGAATTACATTTTTGGAGCGGGTTGCACGCCGCAACGGAAATTGATTGAAATAGTAATTGGTTATGACTACCGAGTTGGTTTCATCTGTTGAAATTAGTTGCATGTTTTATTTCTATTATTGTTGTTATTACTATTATTACGTACAAGTTAATGTAAGTGACATGCCTTAGCCTCGTCACTACTTCGTCGAGGTTAGGCTCGGCAGTTACAGAGTACATGGGGTCGGTTGTACTCATACTACACTCTGTACTTCTTCTGCAAATACCGGAGTTGGTCCCAACAACGTATAGTACATTTGCTCGGATTCAGCTATTCACAGAAGACTTGGGGTATAACTGCATGGCGTTCGCAGTTCCGAAGTCCCCTTCTACTTTATTTTTAGATGTGTGCTTTCGTTTAGACCTCTTTATATTTTTATTCAAAACATTCTTTGTATTATTCTAGAAGTTCGTGCACTTGTGACTCCAGTTCTGGGATGGTATTTAGACATCGCTATTACTATGGAGTATTCACTTTATTTCACGCTTTATTTTTTGCATTTGTTTTTTTTGTTATTAATTAATTTAAAAATTGTGCTAAAATGTCTAATATTGTTCTAATGTTGGCTTGCCTAGCAAGTGAAATGTTAGGCATCATCACGGTCCCGAAGGTGGGAATTTTGGGTTGTGACAAGTTGGTATCATAGCACTAGGTTACATAGGTCTCACGAGTCACGAGCAAGCTTATTAAAGTCTGAAGGATCTGTACGGAGACGTCTGTACTTATCTTCCAGAGGCTACATAGTTTAGTAATAATTCCATTTCTTTCATTCCTTATCGTGCGACATTGATTTAGCTTGAAATATATATCTTATATTCCTTTGTATCCACTCATGTATGACATTGCGCGCTCGGTATCAGTTGTGCATCGATGGTTTGTGATGCCATAAATGGACCGCAAGGGAGCCAGGGATGCTTAAACATTGCCTCATCATGGGTTCCGACTGAAGATACAGATGTGTTGAAAGATCACCTAGTGAATCATGTGGGGGTGCAATGGACCTTGGCATCTGGTTGATTTATACGAGATGTGAAAGTTAATATTGTGAATCATCGGACGTTGTGACCTATGACTTCGCACCGAGTAGGGGAGTCCACTATCAATGGATGGATTGCGATGTCATGTGTTATATCAGTTTTGGCCTCAAATGTATATATGTGGTACTGAAAGGTTTCCTAACATTTACACATGTTTAAGACCTGAGATTTTGTAGAGGATAAGGTTGGGACTTGCGGTATGTCCGCCTCCTTAATAATCTAATACTTCAATACCAAAGGAGTTATAGAAACAACTCTAAATTTGGAAAAGGTCTACTCAGCTTGGATNGCGGTATGTCCGCCTCCTTAATAATCCTATACTTCAATACCAAAGGAGTTATAGAAACAACTCTAAATTTGTAAAAGGTCTACTCAGCGTGGACGTCACTGTTGCGGATTTTGGGGTGCTTCGGAGTAAGTACACTTGTTGACGAGAGTCTGGACTATGTGGTTCGTGACAAGATTTGTCTGTATGGAGCTCTACTTTTGTAATCGTTGTGTATAAATAGGGGTAAGGGTTACCCCAAAGAAGAGTCGAAGAGTATGTTAAGAAATTGGTCACCTCAACAGTGTAGAGTCAGTATAACAAAAGAAGAAATTCGCCTTGGGAGAGATAATTCTCCACCGGTGTTCGTGGCAAGCCCATGAAGAGAGCAGACCAGCCAATGCAATACAGCACACTTGGCTCAGTTCTCAGAAACACTTTTGAAAGATTTTGTTTTCTGGACTCTCCGTAATGCGTGGCGCATAGGGTTTGAACGGTTGCGTCATGTCACCATTGACGGTGTCAGAATATGCCATCAAGTTCAATAAGTTAGCCTATCATACTCCTACTTTGCTTCCTACATCTAGAGAGAGAGTCCACAGACTCATTAAAGGATTCGATTATGATCATAAAATTTTGTACGACTCGGGAGCTACAGGCTGATACTTCATTTTCGCTAGTGGTAGAAATTGCCAAGATATTAGAATGTGTTCGGGGTGAGGAAAAATGAAACTAAGGACACCAAGAGGTCTCGAGGTTCTATAGGATTCAGTGGATTCTACTCTGCAAGTATAAATCATTATGGCGGGGGCTCGGGTAGTCGGCCAGCCTAATTCGCACATCGGATTACTCGGGGTGCTCCAGTAAGTTCTTTTAATGCACCACCGACATGAGTTTCGTATAATGGTTATTCCAGTTATCTGGCACAAACTCAGTATGGGCAGCCAAACCCACAAAGGGGTTGTTATTAATGCGGTGATACTAGGCACATCATGAGAAAATTGTCCCAGACTTGGGAGAGACATATTTCATCAAAGCACTCAGGCTACGTGCCCTATTGCAGTTACTACACCACCTACATGATCAGTTAGAGGTGGAGGACGGGCGGGTAGAGGGCGTCCTAGAGGTGGAGGCCCAGCTATTGATATATTATTTTATGGTATGGCTAAGGTCGCTACATCAGATGGTATCATTACAAGTACGACCTCAATTTAATATAAAGGAATAATTTTCTTAACTTGATTCTGTTCTGAATATCGAGACGAGTCCTCCTATTGTTCTCCACTTATGAGTGAGTTTCGTAATTCTATCATCTACTTATGTGTTTACTCCTGTTGGGAGATTCTATGGAGATAACTACGCCTATCATTCTGTGTTGGTCACTAATAAGAGTTGTGAGGATAAAGGTGTCTTTCTGTTACTCATTTCGGTAAATTTTGATGTAATTTCCTAATAATTAATTACAAATTATGAATTATATGCCTTACCGGTGTGGGGTTCATTATGTGTTGTGATTTTGTTTAACAGCAATTATTTAAAGGAGAAAATGGAAAGTTTCGATTTTCACGATATGCATATTACGTGTGATTTAGAACTGAGGACGAGATCCTCGCATTTTAATATAAATTTATATGTTTAAAATAGGCTACGAGCTGCGGTGGAAGTTATATAAGGACGAGATCCTTGTGATGAAAATTCTTGTGTTTAAGTTCTCCCTTGTGAAATTAAATTTGTACTATAGTACTAATAGGGAGTCATGTTTGTTAGACTTATTTGAGAATTCTTGTATGAAATTCTCTGTGCATACTTACCAAATTCATGCTGTAATTATTAAGTATTAACCTACGAGGTAGGTTCCTGCCTAGGTGGCGCTAAATGTGACTCGTTTATTCGGGTAAATAATTATAAGGTCTTCATTCCTCGCATCTCGTCATCAGTATTGTGAAGGTTTGAAACAAGATTTTTGTTAACATGAAGTTAATTGACGATTCTGTAATTTAACAACTATTAAGACCAGATTGACCCAGAAGGGTGCTCCATTCAGGTGAACCGAAGAGTGTGAGGAGAGCTATCAAAAGCTCAAGACAGCTTTGACTACAGCCCTAGTATTGGTATTACTTACAAGTTTGGGGTCTTACATGGTGTATTGTGATGAATCTCGTATTGGACTTGGTGCAGTATTAATGCAAGATGGCAGAGTGATAGCTTATGCGTTGCGGCAGTTGAAAGTCCATGAGAAGAGTTATCCTATTCATGACTTAGAATTGGCAGCCATTGTTCATGCGCTGAAGATTTGGAGATACTACCTCTATGGTGTGTCATGTAAAGTATTCATATATCATCATAGTCTACAGTATCTATTCAGACAAAAATATCTTAATTTGAGGTAGAGAAGATGGTTGAAGTTGTTAAAAGACTATGATATCACCATTTTGTATCATCCTAGAAAGGCCAATATGGTAGCCGATGCTTTGAGTCAAAAGGCTGTGAGTATGGGCAGCCTTGCGTATATTCTAGTTGGTGAGAGGCCGCTAGCTGCAGATGTTCAGACTTTAGCTAATCAGTTTGTGAGGTTGGATGTATCAGAGCCCAGTCAGGTTCTAGCTTGTACAGTCGCTCGGTCTTCTTTATATAAGCATATAAAAGAGAGACAGTATGATGACCCTCATTTGCTTGTCCTTAAGGACACAATGCGGCATGGTGATGCCAAACAGGTTGCTGTGGGGGAGGATGGAGTTCTGTGAATGCAGGGTCGTATTTGTGTGCCTAATGTGGATAGGCTTCGTGAATTCATTCTTGAAGAGGCAAACAGTTCCAGGTATTCTATTCATCCAAGTGCCGCCAAAATGTATCAAGATTTGTGGCAACATTATTGGTGGAGGAGAATGAAAAAAGGATATAGTGACATATGTAGCTCGGTGTCTAAATTGTCAATAAGTCAAGTGCGAGCATCAGAGACCTGGTGGTTTGCTTTAGAAGTTAGAAATTCGTGAGTGGGAGTGGGAGCGTATTAGTATGGATTTTGTTGTTGGGCTAACACAAACTCAGAGAAAGTTCGACACAGTATGGGTCATTGTGGACAAGTTGACAAAGTCAACACATTTCATTCCAGTGGCAGTTACCTATTCTTCAGAGCGGTTAGCTGAAATTTACATTCCTGAGATTGTCCGCCTTCACGATGTGCTCATATCTATTATTTCAGATCGAGGTACGCATTTTACCTCGCACTTCTGGAGGGATGTACATCGTGAGATAGACATGCGGGTTGAGTTGAGTACATCATTTAATCCACAGACAGACGGACAGTCAGAGCGCACTATACATATATTGGAAGATATGCTTCGCGCTTGTGTTATAGACTTTAGAGGTTCTTGGGATCATCTCTTGCCACTTGCGGAGTTTGCCTATAATAATAGCTACTAGTCGAGCATTCATATGGCTCCATATAAAGCATTATACGAGAGACAGTGTCTTTCGCCAGTTGACTGGTTTGAACCAGAAGCAGCTTGGTTGTTGGGTACCGATTTGGTACAGGATGCCTTGGATAAGTTCAAGATTATTCAGGATCTACTTCGCACAACTCAGTCTAGGCAAAAGAGTTATGCCGACCATAAATTTCGTGACATTGCATTCATGGTTGAAGAAAGAGTATTGCTCTTGGTTTCACCTATGAAAGGTGTAATGAGATTCGGAAAGAAGGGCAAGTTGAGCCCTAGGTATATTGGACCCTTTGAAATTCTTGAAATGGTGGGTGAAGTAGCCTACAGGCTTGCACTACCATCTAGTTTATCAGCAGTTCATTTGGTGTTCCATATGTCTATGCCCCGGAAATATCATGGTGATCCGTCCCATGTACTAGATTTCAGCTCAGTCCAGTTGGACAAAGATTTGACTTATAAAGAGGATCCGGTAGCTATTCTAGCCCGGCAGGTCCGACAGTTGAAGTCTAAGAGTTATCCTTCAGTTTGGGTGCAATGGAGAGCTAGCCGGTAGAAGCATCGACCTGGGAGTCCGAGTCGGACATGCAGAGTAAATATCCACACCTCTTTACCAGCTCAGGTACTTTTCTAATTTCGTTCGAGGACGAATATTTGTTTTACAGGTGGAGATTGTGATGACCCAAAAATGTCATCTTTAATTTAAACGTTCATTTCTGTGTTCTATTAAGATGTTGAGAGCCTACCTGCTATGAGTTACATAACACTTGAATAGTTGATGTTAATGGCATTCTTTTTCTAGTAATATATTACTTATTATGCCACTGTTAGTATTGTTTTCATGTTGTGTTACGTTGATTGGATTATGTATGTGTTGTTAGGATTGGTTTTTGGGATTCTCTAGCAGGTGGATAGGCCCAGATACAAAGGAAACTCTGGCAAAATTTCTACAAAATTTTGGAGTTAGTCAAATTTGGGAGCCTAAGATGGGTGAGAGAAGAGATGTGTTATGTTAGGTGTTTGGGGCGGACTTTAATTCTCATTAGAGGACGAATAATCCTAAGCAGGGGAGAATGTAATGCCCCGTAAACTTTCGCCAAGAAAGTTAAGGTTTCATGGTGCCAAGGTAGTCTAATGTATTATATTTTCAGACTTATTGGGTTGAACAGTGCGTTACGAAGTGGAATCATTTCGACCTCCCAAAGCCAGGTCTGTAGCGTGCTAGACCGTGCTATATCCCTCGCGAAGCCAGGTCTGTAGCGCGCTAGACCGTGTTATATCCCTCGCGAAGCCAGGTCTGTAGCGTACTAGACTGTGCTATATCCCTCGCGAATCCTGGTATTTAGCTCGCTATAGAGCTCGCGAAGCTTGGTATTTAGCTCGCTACAGACCTCGGGAAGCCTAGTATTTAGCTCGCTACAGAGCTCGCGAAGCCTGGTCTGTATCTCGCTACAGAGCGTGCCTAGCCTGGTCTGTAGCCCGGTCCACAATTTGGAGTGTTTTTATAACCCGGCCCCCATTTCATTTAACTCATTTAGGGGTTCATATTTTGGGTATTTCTCTGGTATTTTAGAGAGATAGGAGAGCGATTCTAGAGAGAGGAAAGGAAGGACTAAGGATTTCACTACTCTACCTTAAATCAAACCTTGAAATTGCATCAAAGGGTTGCTAGAGCTTAAAAGAGGTAATAATTTCTTTCCCCAATCCTTCAATTTCGAAATTCTGCTAGAAATAGGTAATTAGTAAGATGATTCTTGGATGTGAGAGTATTAGTTATACATGCTTGTACCAATAATGTTTGTGGGAAGATTGTTGAGTTCAAATGGGTAAAGATTGAGTTGAAAATGGTAGATATCTTCAAAGAATTTAATTGAGGATTTGAAAGGAAATCCGATGTCAGAATTTGATAATTGTTGTATGGTTGAACTCGTATCAGAATGGGTGTTCGGATTTCGTGAATTTTTCAGGATTCGAGACGTGGGCCCCTCTATCTATTTTTGAGATGAATTTCGGATTTTAATTCGAAAAAATCGTGAATTCAAATGGAATTAATTCTTACGATTTGTATTGCGTATATTGAATTGTTTATGACTAGATTTGAGGATTTCTGGCACGAATTCGTGAGGCAAAGGTTTATTGGAATCTTGAATTTGGTTGCAAAGCGAGGTAAGTGTCATGGTTAACCTTGACTTGAGGGAATAGAACCCTTGAATTATTTGGTACGTGAATTTCATGTATAACGATGTATAGTCAAGGTGACGAGTGCCTATACTTTATCAAATTAATTGTTTGCATAATTATTTAAAAATAAAATCATAAATTGTTTTAAGACATGAATTAATTGTTGTAATAATTGTTTCTCTCATATTCGTTGTCAATTATTAATTTTTGAATTCATGCAATAATTGTTACATGCTTATTTGATTTATGTGTCTTAATTGCTACTTGACATTTAGCATATTAAATATTAAATTATCTATTTTCTCCCTGATTTTTACCATTAATTTCTACTTATCATTATTTATTTCCTAAATAAATCATAATTTTTGTATGCCTTGTTGCCTAATAATATTTTATTAAATGTGGTATTTATTGGAGTATTTTTACATTTAAGAATTGTTAAATTCTATTGTTGGAGCGGGTTGCACGCCGCAACGGATTTATTGAAAGTTTATATTGTTGGATCGGGTTGCACACCGCAACGGATTATATTTTATGTTTATATTATTGGAGCGGGTTGCATGCCGCAACGGAAATTTATTCAAGAATTATATTGTTGGAGCGAGTTGCACGCCACAACGGAAATTGATTGAAATAGTAATGGGTTATGACTATCGAGTTGGTTTCAATTGTTGAAATTAGTTACATGTTTTATTTATATTATTGTTATTATTACAATTATTGCGTACAGGTTAATGTAAGTGACATGCCTTAGCCTCGTCACTATTTCGTCGAGGTTAGGTTTGGCACTTACAGAGTACATGGGGTCGGTTGTACTCATACTACACTCTGCACTTCTTGTGCAGATACCGGAGTTGGTCCCAACGGCGTATAGTAGATTTGCTCGGATTCAGCTATTCGCAGGAGACTTGGGGCACAACTGCATGGCGTTCGCAGTTCCGAAGTCCCTTTCTACTTTATTTTTAGTTGTGTTCTTTCTTTCAGACCGCTTTATTTTTTTTATTCAGACCATTGTTGATATTATTCTAGAAGCTCGTGCACTTGTGACTCCAGTTCTGGGATGGTATTTAGACAGCGCCATTACTATGGAGTATTCACTTTATTTCTGACTTTATTTCCGCATTTGTTTCTTTGTTATTAATTAATTTACAAATTGTGTTAAAATGACTAATATTATTCTAATGTTGGCTTGCCTAGCAAGTGAAATGTTAGGTGCCATCACGGTCCTGTGGGAATTTTGGGTCGTGACATCGGAGATGGTGGAGAGATTATATGTTGACTAGACCAGTTGGTTCGCCTACACTTACCCGGGATCAGTTCTCACATATATTTTTAGAGAAGTTCATTCCTTTCACCCTGAGAGAGGAATATCGCATGCAGTTGAGCGTCACTAGCATGGTAGTATGACAGTTACCTAGTACGAGATTCCATTTGTGAACCTAGTTTTCCAAGCCACTATCTTGCTTCCTACTGGGAGGGAGAGAGGGAGAGACTGAGAGACAGAGAGTGATATTTCTTTCAACATGACCGAAGATATTGTTTGACGGATCATGTTGGTTCATGCTCAGGAGAGAGGGCCGGTGTCAGATAAGAGGTTTCATCATTCAGGTAGTTTCAGTGGTGCCTCATATGGAGGTAGGGGTATTTTTGGTAGAGGCCATCCTCCCAGGCCATTTCATTCAGCGCTTCAAGCATCTCACAATGCTTCAGGGAATCGTCATCCTTATGTGGCTCATTCTGGGAAGCCAGCCTACAGTGCACCATCAGCTCCTATCAATGCGCCTCCGATTCAAAGATATCACCGAGGTTAACCGGCCCATTCCGGTCAGCTTCAGCTTCAGCAGCCACAGTAGCAGGATGGGTTTTTTGAGTGTGGTAATATTGGTCACATCAGGAGGTTCTGTCTGAGATTATTGGGCGGCATGCCACAGGAGAGTTCTTGTGCCATGGTTCCAGCACTGGTTGCTCCATCGCCCGCTCAACAAGCTAGAGGCAGGGGTCAGGCAGCCATAGGTAGAGGTCATGACGTTAGAGTTCGAGGTCAGGCCGTTAGAGGAGGAGGCCATCTAGCTAGAGTCCATCCCAGAGATTTAGTTCAGAGTAGTTGGCCCGGGCTATGATGTTATGCTTTCCTAGCTAGGCCTGAGGCCGAGTCATCTTACGCCGTTATCATAGGTATTGTTCTAGTTTTCCATAGAGATGCGTTAGGTCTATTTGATCTGGGATCTACTTACTCCTACGTGTCATCCTATTTTTCTTCATTTATGGTTGTGCCTCGTGATTCGTTGAATGCTCCTGTGTATGTGTCCACACCTGTGGGAGATTCTATTATTGTAGATCATGTCTATCGCTCGTGTGTGATTACTATTGGGATTGTTGAGACTAGGGTAGATCTTCTACTTCTTGATATGGTATATATTGATGTTATCTTGGGTATGGATTGGATGTCACCCTATCATGCTTTATTGGACCATGCCGATGTTGCCTCGATTAAACTGTAGATGGACTCCCTTCCATTGATTCAATTCCAGTTGTTCGTGAGTTTCCAAATATATTTCTTGTAGATCCGTCGGGGATGTCACTAGACAGAGATATTGACTTCTGTATTGATTTGGCTTAAGGCACTCATCCCATTTCTTTTACGTCATACTGTATGGCCCCGCCGGAGTTGAAGGAGTTGAAGGAGCAGTTGAAACACTTGCTTGATAAGGGATTTATTAGACCTAGTGTCTCGCCCTGGGGTGCGCCCGTATTGTTCATGAAGAAGGAAGATGGGTCGATGAGCATCTGTATAGACTATAGGCATTTGAACAAGATCACTATCAAGAACAAGTAATTGTTGCAGAAGTTGATGACTTATTTGATTAGCTTCCAGGTGCCAAGGTGTTTTCAAAAATTAATTTGAGGTCTGGCTACCATCAGTTGAATATTAGGGCATTTGATGTCCCTAAGATGGCTTTTCGGACTCGGTATGGGCATTGTGTGTTGCTAGTGATGTCATTTAGGTTGACAAATGCCCCCAACAACATTTATGGATTTGATTAACTAGGTGTTCAAACCCTATTTGGATTCTTTTGTGATTGTATTCATTGATGATATATTGATCTACTCCCGCTATCGAGAGGAGCATGAGCAGCATCTTCGGATTGTACTTCAGACTCTAAGAGATAGCCAATTATATAACAAGTTTTCACAATGTGAGTTTTGGTTAGACTCGGTTGCCTTTTTGGGTCACGTCATTTCATCAAAGGGCATAAAGGTGGATCCTAAGAAGATTGAGGCGGTTCAGAACTGGCCTAGACCTACTTCAACTATAGAGATCCGGAGTTTCCTGGATTTGGCGGGTTATTATCATCGGTTCATGGAGGGGTTTTCATCCATAGCAGCCTCATTGACTAGATTGACCCAAAAGGGTGCCCCTTTCAGATGGTCGGATGAGTGTGAGTTGAGCTTTCAGAAGCTCAAGACTACTTTGACTACGACGCCAATGTTGGTGTTGACCACAGGTTCAGGATCCTACACGGTGTATTGTGATGCATCTTGTATTGGGCTGGGTGTAGTATTGATGCAGGATGGCAGGGTGATTGCATATGCATCGCGACAGTTGAAGGTTCATGAGAAGAATTGCCTTGTTCATGACTTAGAGTTGGCAGCCATTGTTCATGCACCGAAGATTTGGATGCACTATCTTTATGGTGTGTCGTGCGAGGTATTCAGGGATTATCGGAGTCTACAGTATTTGATCAAGCAAAAGGATCTCAACTAGAGGCAGGGGAGGTGGTTGGATCTGTTGAAAGACTATGATATGGTGGTTGTATAAGTTGGTGAGAGACCGCTTGCAGCAGATGTTCAGGCTTTGGCCAATCAGTTCATAAGATTAGATGTTTCAGAGCCAAGTAGTGTGCTAGCTTGCATTATCTCTCGGTCTTCCTTGTATGACCTCATTAGGGAGCGTCAGCATGATAACCCCCATTTGCTCGTCCTTAAGGACATGGTGCTGCACGGTGGTTCCAAGGAGGTTACTTTTAGAGATGATGGGATTTTGCGGATGCATGGTCGTATTTGTGTGCCAATTATGGATAGGCTTCATGAGTTGATTCTTGAGGAGGCCCACAGTTCCAGGTATTCTATTCATCCGGGTGCTGCGAAGATGTATCAGGACTTGCGGTAGAATTATTGGTCGAGGAGGATTAAGAAGGATATATTTGCATATGTAGCTCGGTGTCTAAATTGTCAGCAAGTAAAGTACGAGCATCAGAGGCCTGGTAGTTTGCTTCAGAGGTTAGAGATTCCTGAGTGGAAGTGGGAGCGTATTACTATGAATTTTGTTGTTGGACTCCCACATACTCAGAAGAAGTTCGACACGGTATGGGTCATTATGGATAGGTTCACCAAGTCGGCACATTTCATTCCAATGGAAGTTAACTATTATTCAGAGTGTTTAGTTGAGATCTACATCCACGAGATTGTCCGTCTTCACGGTGTGACCATATCTATCATTTCTGATCAAGGTAAGCATTTCACCTCGCACTTCTAGAGGGTCGTACAACATGAATTAGGCACGTGGCTGGAGTTGAGTACATCATTTCATCCTTAGACGGACGGGAAATCCGAGCACACTATTCAGATATTGGAGGATATGTTTCGCTCTTGTATTATGTACTTTGGGGTTCTTCGAATCAGTTCTTGCCGCTTGCAGAGTTTTCCTAAAACAACAACTATCAGTCGAGCATTCAGATGGATCCCTATGAGGCATTATACATGAGGCGGTGTCGTTCGCCAGTTGGATGGTTCAAGCCGAAGGAGGCTCGGTTGCTGGGTACAGATTTGTTATAGGATGCCTTGGATAAGGTCAAGATTATTCAGGATCGACTTCGCACCGCTCAGTCTAGGCAGAAGATTTATGTTTACTGTAGAGTTCGTGATGTTTCATTCATGGTTGGAGAGAGGGTATTGCTCAGGGTTTCACCCGTGAAGGGTGTAATGAGGTTCGGAAAGAAGGGCAAGTTGAGCCCTCGGTATATTGGACCCTTTGAGATTCTTGAGAGAGTGGGTGAGGTGGACTACAAGCTCGCATTTCCACCTAGTATATCAATATTCCATTTGGTGTTCCATGTGTCCATGCTCCAGAAGTATAACGATGATCCGTCCCATGTGTTAGCTTTTAGCTTAGTCCAATTGGAAAACTTATGAGGAGGAGCCAACGGCTATTCTAACCCGGCAGGTCCGATAGTTGAGGTCTAAGAATTATCTTTCAGTTAGAGTGTAGTAGAAAGTTCAACCGATCGAGGCAACCACGTGGGAGTCCGATTCGGGCATGCGGAGTAGATATCCACACCTTTTCACCAGTCCAGGTACCTTTCTATATCCGTTCGAGGATGAACATTTGTATTATAGGTGGAGAATGTGATGACCTGATAGTTCATTTAAAGTTTTACCCTTCATTTCTATGTTTCGAGATCTTGAATAGCTCCGTTTAGCCTTTCTCGATTTGTGTGCGTAGCCAGTGTCTTTTTCCGAAAGGTTTTTATGAGAAATTGATGAAAATGTGAAACTGTGCCTTAAAACTCATTTGAGTTGACTACGGTCAATGTTTTATGTAAATGGACCCGGCTCAATATTTTGACGGTCCCGGTGGGTCCGTATCGTGATTTGGGACTTGCGCGTATACCCGGAATCGAATTCGTAAATTCATGGCTTGATTTAATGTAATTTGTTGAACACTAGTAGTTTAAAGGTTTAAAAAATTCTTAAGTTTTACCGTAGGTTGACTTTATAGATACCAAGTTCAAATTTCGGTTTTGGAACTTTATATAAGTTCATTATAATATTTATGTATTGTCTGTAAAATTTGGTGCAAAACATAGTTGATTTGACGTGATTCGGACGTCCGATTGAGAATTTGCTTGTTCTTAAGTTTCATTGAAAATTTCATTCATTTTGGTGTCACATTCGTAGTTCTAGGTGTTATTTTGGTATTTTTGATCGTGCGAGCGAGCTCATATGATGTTTTTATACTTGTGTGCACGTTTGGTTTGGAGCCCGTGGGGATCGGGTGAGTTTCGGATAGGCTAAAGACCATTTTGAACTTAGAATTTCTGGTTTTTGGAAAGTCTGATGTAACCTAACACTTTGTGCTTCACGATCGTGAAACCACTCTCGTGATCGCGAAGAGGAAACTGGGTCTAGGGTAGTTTTCTTCATCGCGAACACGGAGTATTAGGGGATTTACCCTTCGCGAACGCAACCAGCTTCTCGTGAACACGTAGGGTTATGGACTTGGGAGGGGGTACGGGGCTAGTGCCCTACGTGAACACGACCATTGGGTTGCGAACGTGATGGCCAAGGAGGAAGAGCCATCGCGAACGCGAAGGCCAATTGGGCCGCTGTGCATCGCGGACGCGCGAATGCCTGACTCTTAGACCTTAAAACATTTCAAACACGGGATTTCACCCATTTTTCACCATCTTTTCATTAGAGCTCGGCCTATAGGTGATTTTGAAGAGCAATTTCATCACCCTTTTATAGGTTAGTGTACTTTAACTTGTTTTCTTCCATTTCTATCAATACCCATTAATTTCTAACCTTAATCTATGTTCTTTCATGGTAAAAAATAAGGGATTTGGGATGAATTGGGGGGTTTGTAAAATTGAGATTTAGACCTCAAATTGAGGTCGGATTTTGAAACTAATTACATAATCGGGCTCGGGGATGAATGGGTAATTGGGTTTTGGTCTGAATCTCGAATTTTGACCAAGCGGGCTCGGGGTTAAGTTTGTTGACTTTTTGGAAAAACTGTAAAGATCTTAATTTTATGTCTTGTAATTGATTTCCCTAGTATTATATGATATTGTTGAGTCGATTTTGGTTGGATTCGATTGGTTTGAGGCGGAGTTTAGAGGAAAGGCCCCGGTTGAGCTTTTGATTTGCTTGTGAAGCGAGATAAGTGTTGGGTCTAACCTTGATTTGAAGGAATTAGGAACCCTTGATCTATGTGCTATGTAATTTACATGTGTTGCGGTGTATATGCGAGGTGACGAATGTATATACGCCATCAAAATACTTGTTTACATGTTTTCCCGCATTTCATTAATTATTTTATTCTATGTCTTAACTGTTACGTGCTTTAATTGTTTCCTATGCCTTAACTTGCTACTTGTCACTTATTTCTCTCATATTAAACTGTTCGGTTCTCACATGTTTCCATGACTAATTGCTACTTGCCTTAATTATCTTACTTGTACACTTTAGTTGTCATATATTTGACTTGTCTTGTTGCTTTGTATTAAATGTAGCATTCCTGGATTTGGTACGAGGTCCCTTTATGGCTTGCTTTTCATATTCTTTAATCGTAGAGATTCTTGTGAATTGGGTTGTTGAATTGTTTACATTTATTAATTTTATTTATGGATCTGGTTGCATGCCGTAACGTGTAAAATAAGGGAGGATTAATATTAATTTGGTGGGATCAGGTTGCATGTAGCAACTAATTTTATGTGTGATTTTGATATGGTGAAATAATGGAGAAATATGATATTGATTCTGATTATATGGTGGGTTCATGTTGTGCGCCGCAATGGACTTTACATGTTATTATTGATATTTGATATGGTGAAATAAGAGAGGATTGTGTTTGTACGGTGGGATCGGGTTGTACGCCGCAACGGGTGAGATAAAGGAGGATTGTGTTTGTACCCTGAGATCGGGTTGTGTGCTGCAATAGTTTGTGTGTTTTGCATTCATTGTTGTACCGTGTTAGCTTTCGGTGCTTTCATATGAGATTCTGAGTATTGGTATGGCTGGCTTTATTGATTTCGGGGGTTGAGTTTATTTGCATAAGTTAACTGCCTTACTTTTCCTACATTTGTTTCTTGTCATTATTATTATACTGCGTACAAGTTATTATAAGTGACTCGCCTTAGCCTTATCAGTACTTCGTCGAGCTTAGGCTCGACACTTACAAAGTACATGGGGTCGTTTGTACTCATACTACATGTTGCACTTCTTGTGCAGATTTTGGAGTCGGTCCCAGTGGCAGTCAGTAGATTGCTTGGATTGACCATCGGACGAAGACTTTAGGTACAACTGCTTGGCGTTCGCAGCCCTAAAGTCCCCTTCTACCTTATCCTAGTTGTTTATTTCTTTTCAGACAGTTTTACTTTCATTCAGACCATTATCTGTATTATTCTATTCGCTTGTGAACTTGTGATACCAGATCTAGGGTTGTATCTAATATTGTGATTATTATGCCTTTTCGCACTTTATTTCAGTTCTATTTCAGTTTAATTGCTATCAGTTAATTTTTTTTGCTAAAATGACTAAAAACTATTCTAACATTGGCTTGCCTAGCAAGTAAAATGTAAGGCGCCATCACGGTCCCAAGGGTGGGGATTCTGGGTCATGACAAGTTCGTATTAGAGCATTAGGTTGCCTTGGTCTCACGAGTCACGAGCAAGCTTAGTAGTGCCTGGAGGATCGGTACGGAGACGTCAGTACTTTTCTTCTATTGGCTATGGATTTTAGGAAAACTATCACTTCTTTCTTACTCTGTCATGCGATCTTTATTCTATCATTGACGATTGAACCCTTCTATCCTTGTTCTCTCGCAGATGATGATAACACACACTGCATCTACAACCAGACAGGAGCCGGAACCCCATGTGGAAGCTACGACTAGGGGCAAAGGTCAAGGCTGACGTCGCGCCAGAGGCCGAGGCAGAGGTAGAGCTCAGCCTAGAGCTCGAGCAGTAGCACCCGTAGTGGATCCTCATGTGGATTTTGAGGAGGAGGTTCCAGCTCAGATTGTTTCCGTCGGACAAGCTCAGGTTCCGGAGGGGTTCATAGCCACTCGAGTTCTCCAGGATGCTCTAGTCCATTTGGTGGGCCTTATGGAGAGTGTGGCCTGGACCGGTACATTTCCGGTGGCACCATCCCTCTCTCAGGATAAGGGAGGAGAACAGACTCCCACTACTCACACCCCAGAGCAGGTGGCTCCCCCGTATCAGACTCCAACAGCTCCGCAAGTTGGGCTATTTCAGCCGGTTGTTGCGGCATAGGCCGGTGATAGGATCGCTTTATCTTCTTAGGCTATTTTGAGATTGGATAAGTTTACCAAGCTCTTTCCTGTTCATTTCAATGGTGCATCTTCTGAGTACCCACATGATTGTTTGGACCGTTGCCACGAGGTGTTGCGCAACATGGGTATAGTTGAGACCAATGTGGTCGATTTTGTAGCATTTCAGATGACAGGTTTTGCTCAGAGATGGTGGAGAGATTATATGTTAACTAGACTAGTTGGTTCGCCTACACTTACCTAGGTTCAATTCTCATAACTATTTCTAGAGAATTTCATTCTTGTCACCCTGAGAGAGGAGTACGACAGGCAATTTGAGCTTCTCTAGCGGGGTAGTATGACTTTTACCCAATACGAGGCTCGATTTGTGGGCCTAGTTGGCCATGCCACTATCTTGCTTCCTACTGAGAGGGGGAGATTGAGGAGATTTATTGATGGGCTCACTTTCACTCTCATGCTACAGATGGTCAAGGAGATCAAAAGTGATATTTCTTTCCAGACGACAGTAGATATTGCTAGACGAATCGAGTTGGTTCATGCTCAGGAGAGGGGACCAGTGTCAGATAAGAGGCATCGTCATTCCGGTAGTTTCAGTGGTGGCTCATCTGGAGGTAGGAGTACTTTTGGTAGAGGCCATCCTCCTAGGCCATTTCATTTAGTGCTTCATGCATCTCACAGTGCTTCAAGTAGTCGTGGTCCTTATGTGCCTCATTTTGGGCAGCCAGCCTACAGTCGCCATCAACTCCTATCAGTGCACCTCCAATTCACAACTATCATCGAGGTTAACCGGTCCGTTCGGGTCAGCTTAAGCTGCAGTAGCCACAACAGTAGGAGGGGTGTTTTGAGTGTAGTGGTATTGGTCACTTCAGGAAGTTCTATCCAAGATTATTAGGCGGCATGCCACAATAGCGTTCTCGTGTCATGGTTCCAGCACCAGTTGCTCTATTGTACGCTTACCCCGCTAGAGGTAGGGGGTCAGTCAACCAGAGATAGAGGTCAGACCGTTAGAGGTTAAGGTCAGGTCGTTAAAGGTGGAGGCCAGCCAGCTAGAGGCCATCCCAGAGATGTAGTTCATAGTAGTTGGGCCCAGCTATGATGTTTTGCTTTCCCAGCTAGGCCTAAGGACGAGTCATCTGACGTCGTTATCGCAGGTATTGTTCCAGTTTGCCATAGAGATGCTTTAGTTCTATTTGATATGGGATCTACTTACTCCTACGTGTCATCCTATTTTTTCTTCATATCTAGTTGTGTCTCGTGATTCGTTGAGTGCTCTTGTATATGTGTCCATGCATGTGAGAGATTCTATTATTGTAGATCATGTCTATCGCTCGTGTGTGATTACTATTGGGAGTCTTGAGACTAGCGTATATCTTCTACTTCTTGATATGGTAGATTTTGATGTTATCTTTGGTATGGATTGGATGTCACACTATCATGCTATATTAGATTGTCACGCCAACGATGACCTTAGCCATGCCAGGGTTGCCTCGATTAGAGTGAGGAGGACTCCTGGCCACTCTACTAGCAGAGTTATTTCTTATGTGAAGGCTCGACGTATGGTCGAGAAGGGATGTCTGGCTTATTTGGCTCGTGTCCATGATTCTAGTGCGGAGATTTCTTCCATGGATTTAGTACCAGTTGTTCGTGAGTTTCCAGAGGTGTTTCCTACAGATCTACCGGGGATGCCACCCAATTGAGATATTGACTTCTGTATTGAGTTGGCTCAGGGCACTCAGACCATTTATATTCCGCCATACCGTATGGCCTCGTCGGAGTTGAACGAGTTGAAGGAGAAGTTGCAAGACCTGCTTGATAAGAGATTCATTCATTAGATCTAGTATCTCGCCCTGGGGTGCGCCCATGTTGTTCGTGAAGAAGAAAGATGGGTCTATAAGCAACAAAACCTAAAAAGATGAAAGAAAGCCTAACATCAATTTTCAAACCAAGCAACACCTAGGATTTCGCTTCAATTCACATTGCGGGCAAGTTCTTGATCAAATGCAATAACATGGACTATACAACTTCACACATGGCACATGACTTACTAAGAACAGTCCCATTCGAACTCTCAATCAAACAAGTATTCACACAGCCAAGAGATATATGAAGCATGAAGCACAAAGTGAACACAAGTCAAGCAACCGAGACATAGGAGTCATACCACATGCTATTCATTTTTTATCAAGGCATCATCATATATTTAAAGCTAAGGGAAGGTGAAACACATGCCAGAACCTAAGTATGCAACCATCAAACAAGTCAAAAGGTGTGAATCACATCATTGCTTCTCATTTATTTCTTAAGTACTACTCTACTCTAAGAAAAGAAATTCTATTACCTGGTTCAAGGCACATCCCATGGAAAAGAACTGAGGCACGAAGAAAAGTCACGGGGGATTATTACTACCTAAGAAAAATAAAAAGACATGTTTTTGCATTTTTCTATTTTTTTGTACTTTTGTTTAGACTTTAATCCCTCAAGAAAACTGTCTAGGAGATCCATCGTCAGAAAAAGTCCAAATTGTTTTTCTAAAAAAATAAATCATCAATTAAACTAACACAACTAAAATAACATAGAAAGTTACCCAGACAATCTCCTCACCCCGCACTTAAAATTGTACGTTGTCCCTAATGCATAATATAAATAATAAGAAGGTTAAAGAAACTCTGTGGTAGGCCAAAGGCCAAAGCACTAGTAGCTCATGGGATACTTAGACTTCTCCCTGGATATTTTACTTTGTGCAGTGTAACGACCTGAACAGTCGTTTTGAGCATTTACGCTCCTTTCAACTATTTGAAGTCTTGAATAACTTCCTACGGGATATTATGACTTGTATGAATTGTCGGTTTTGGTTTTAAGGTATTTTAGAGTTAGTTTGGAAGAATAAATTTCATGTTGGAAGCTTAAGTTGAAATAGTTGACCGGATGGTGACTTATGCGTAAACGACCCCGGAATATCGTTTTGTTGATTCCAATAGCTCCGTATGGTGATTTTGGACTTAGGAGCATGTCCGAAAATTTATTTGGAGGTCCGTAGTGGAATTAGGCTTGAAATGCAGAAATTTGAATTTTTAGGAAGTTTGACTGGGCGGTTGACTTTTTGATATCGAGGTCGAAATCCAATTTTGTAAATTAGAATAGCTTCGTTATGTCATTTATGACTTGTGTGCAAAATTTAAAGTCATTCCGGATTGATTTGATGTATTTCGGCACAATATATAGAATTTAAAAGTTTAAATTTTATTAGGCTTGAATTGAGGTGCGATTCGTGATTTTAGTGATGTTTGATGTGATTTGAGGCTTCGACTAAGTTCGTATGATGTTTTAGGACTTGTTGGTACATTTGATTGAGGTCCCGAGGGGCTCGGGTGAGTTTCGGGATGGTTTCGGACCATTTCTAGGCCATTCTTAGTTGCTGGTTTTTGGCCAAAGAGGTATGCATCGCGATTGCGGACAATTGGTCGCGATCGTGAAGAGCAATTTTTCTGTTTGGGCAGTGTGAATCGCGATCGCGAGAGCCTTTTCGCGATCGCATAGAACAAACTTCGGTTGTACTGACCCGACTTCGGAAGCTTATATCTCGCAATCTATAAGGAATTTGGAGATGATCCAAAAGTGAATGTTGTAGCCCATTGTGTCTAGTTTTCATATAGGTAAACCATTTTTCATTTGGAGTTGCGTATAAAACGTTATGATGGATACACTCTAGGCTGTCTGGGAAGAGTTTGGAAATTCTCTGTTGCACATGGCTGAATTTGGAATCTTATATCTCGGAACATATAAGGAATTGGGAGATGAGCAACAAATGAAAGTTATAGCCCTTGGTGTCTAGGTTTCAGAAAGCTAAACCAATTGTAATTTGGAGTTTTGTAAAAAAGGTTATGACTATTATACTAGAGGCTATCTGGAAAAGCTGGGCATTTGTGCTTTGCGATCGCGAAAGGCAAATTTTGGGCTGGAAAGTTTTGTGCTTCGCGATCATGGAAAATGTTCCGCGGTTGCGAAAGGCAAATTTTGGGCTGGAAATGTTTGTCGTTTTCCACGATCGCGAAGAGTAAATGACTAGACAGAAGAGAAAATCGTGGGTTTTGGTTTCTTTCTTCATTTTCGGATTTTGAAGCTCGGATTGGGAGACTTTGGAGAGGAAATTTTCCACACAGCTTGGGGTAAGTGTTCTTGACTCTCTTGTGATTATATTCCATGAATTAGTCTTCATTTTTGGCGTTAAAGTATTGATTTTACAAGAGAAACCGGAGGAATTTCTACAATTTCATAAAAATAAATTTTCGATATTTGAACACCGATTCGGAGTCGGATTTGAGTGAAATTAGTATGGTTGAACTTCTAATTAGATGGGTTGTCGGATTTTGTGAGTTTCGTCGGATTCTGAGATGTGGGCCCCACGGGCGAATTTTTAGCTAAATTTTGGGTTTTATGGAAAATTAGCATTTTCTTATGGAATTAATTCCAATAAATTTTATTGATTAAATCGAATTAATTGTGGCTAGATTCGAGGCGTTTGGAGGCAAATTCACGAGGCAAAGGCATACCTGAGTAAAGAATTATACGGTTTGAGGTAAGTAACACTTCTAAACTTGGTTCTGAGGGTATGAATCCCTGAATTTGGTATGATATGAATTGTTTGGAGGTGACACACACGATAGGTGACAAACATGTAGACGTGCACTACAGAAAGTGTGTCTTGAATAAATCCTGTGAAGTAGAAAAAATTAAAGAATCATGTTATTATCTGAACATATGGCATGTGTTAGAAGAATTAAGCTGAGGCCAGTAATAAAGATCATGTTTAGGCTATGTGCCGATATTTTAGGACCTATGGGGTCGTGATGCTGTTGAATTAATTGTTCTAAAATATACATTTCACACTCAATAATAATTGTCCATTGTGAGGATATTTATGGGATTGAGCTGCGCAATGCAGCAGGACATTTGGCTTTATATATGTTATTATTAAATGGATCGGGGCTGCCCGCCTGCAGCTGGCCAGGATGGCTTTATACATTATTATTGTTCTGGATCGGGGCTGCCCGCCTGCAGCATGCCTTATTTGCTTTACTATTTTATAGATCAGGGATGCCCGCCTGCAGCAAGACTTATTGGCTTTACTATTTTATGTATCCGGGATGCCCGCCTGCAGCAAGACTTATTGGCTTTACTATTTTATGTATCCGGGATGCCCGCCTGCAGCAGGCCTTATTGGCTTTATTATTAAATAGATCGGGGTTGCCCGCCTATAGCATGCCTCATTGGATTTATTATTATACGGATCGGGAATGCCCGTCTGCAGTAGGCCATATTGGCTTTATATCACGCTTGGGTTGAAGGAGCCCCTCCGGGAGTCTGCACACATCCCTAGTGAGCGCGGTCAACTTATAGCGCTTGGGCTGAAGGAGCCCCTCCGGAGTCTGTACACCCCCAGTAAGCGTAGATGATTATATATATATTCGGGATGGATTTCTCAGGGCATGAACTTGCCTTACTTACTGCTTATATATATGTTTGGGATGGATTTTCCCAGGGGATGGACATGCCTTACTTATTTATATTGTAATGAATTTACCTTGACATGGATCTTGTCAGTATCATTTGCATTTGGGGGTAAATTACCCCAGGGTTGGATTGGCCATATACGGTATTGAATGACTGATTGTCAGTCGATGTGTGTGTATATATATATATATATGGGTTGGAACACCCCGGGGCTGGACTGGCCATAAATTATACAGAGTGACCGAATAATTGGTGACCAGTATCTACAGGAGGTTTTGCTACTGAGATGTCATATTCCTTATATCATGCAGTATTGATCTATTTCACTTGTATTGAGTTTATCTGTTAAACTTGAAAGCATGCCTACTTTTCTGTACTATTATTTTTACTGGACTGTACCTGCGGAGCTCATCACTTCTTTCAGCCTAGAGGTTAGTTTTGTTACTTATTGAGTTAGTTGTACTCATACTACACTCTACACCTCGTGTGCAGACCCAGGTGCTTTCGGACACGGAGATTGTTAGATTTCATAGTACTATCATTTGGAGACTATCAAGGTAGCTTCTTGGCGTCCGCTGACCTTGTCTCTCTTTCCTTCAGTTATTGTACTGTTCTATACTTCCAGGCAGTGATTTTTATCAGTTAAATATTGTATTCACATTAGATGCTCATGTACTTAGTGATACCGGATTTTGGGAGTGATATATTTGAAATTTTGAGATTTCTTCCATTGAATTTAATTATTTTATTTTCAAATTTAAAAGAAATGGTGGTTTATTGGGATTTTTTGCTTGCCTAATATTGAGATAGGCGTCATCACGACAAGTGAGATATTGGGTCGTGACATGCAGGCACCCCGCACTTAGTTCTAACCATCTAGCTTGTCGTTGCATCCTTATAATGGCTTTGGTTCCCATGCACCTAAAAAAATAAAGAATGACACTACAAAACTAATTTAAAAAAATAATTTAAAAAACTAAAAATAAAAGAAAGCAGTAAAGTAGGGTTGCCTCCCAACAAGTGCCTGATTTAATGTCGAGGCACGACGTGAACCATTTTCTACCTCCACCTCGAGCTTATGAATTGAGCCCCCAATTTGGCTTCAAGTTTTCGGTTATGCTTCAGGGGTGGTGGAAGAAATCTAATTGGCCCAAGCAACCATTGTACTATTCTACACTTCTTGGCTTTTAGATGAGGTATGTAGTCCTTTCTTTCTGGCAAGAAACATTCCAGAATGTAGGCACCTTGCTCCTCATTTTATGACTCCTAAATCGGCTCGGATGACTCTATTTTCATATCATCATCCAAACACAACGTGAAAAAATATTAGGAGTGATGACCAATGCGCTCAAACGCATGAACTTTGGGACTCTCAACATCCCCAACATCAATGATACTAGTCTCACGTCCTTGGCTGAATCTAGTCTCACGTCTTCAACATCGACATCCTCAAATTGTAGTTGGCTAGGTTGTTGATGTTCTACTATGACCTCCTCCATTAGCACCTCTAATTCACGCTCTTCTTGGCAGCCAAATCCCCAATATTGGCTTGTTGAGCATTAAACGTTTCAACCACTTGACTCACTTGAATCTCCAAGTTGCGAATAGTTGCTTCTTGCCTTTCTATCTGTAGTTGTTTCTCATTATCTTGTTCAAGAAGGCACTTTAACATATCATTGATCTCCTTCCGGTCATCATCCCCGGGTTCTTTGTTCCTATTAACTTCACAAGTAAAAGTAGAACTATTATAGTAAGGGGTTGGGGGAGGATAAGAAATATAAGCACAACTATGAAAGTGACCATTTTGACCACCACACACATTCCACAAATAAGATTGAGTTGATGCACATAACTCGCTCTCGGAAATATTTTGATAATTTTGCCACGGGTGATTTTCTTCACAATATGTACGAGGATCAACACTAAAATTACCAACACTTAAACTCCCATAATTTCAAGATGTCATGTTTCTTAAATCAACAAGTAGAATAAAATTATATTTTAAAAATTAAACAAATAAAATAAAATAAAATAAAAGTTCAAACTTGAAACCTAGCAATATATACATCTACAACTACACCGTTAGTTCCCCGGCAACGACGCCAAAATTCGATCACGCCCAACTCTAGTCCTAAAAAGGATAAGAGGTCGCTACAAATATAATCCGGTCTAAAAGCCCGGAGTCGAATCTCATAGAAAACTAAGGTCTAGCTACAACTGTTTACTATCACTAAGAAGACAAGCTCGAACAATTCCTAAATTATAAATATTAAGACTCCTAAATACTCGCGATGCAGCATAGGCTCTTGGTGATGGACGTTGGTATTATGTTGAAGAGGAGGAAAAGGTCTACTCGAGGAAGACCAAGAATCGGGTGGGGAGCCTTAACTGAGGATAAAGCCCAAGCGTTGGAGGGGCGGTTGTTGGCTCTGGGAGCTTGGAGGAGCAGTGGTGACACGAGCACTATGTGGTCATCGACAGCAGACTATATTAGGGAGGCTGCGAGAGAGGTGTTAGGGGTCTCGACGAGCGTCTCTGGTAGGCACAAAGGTGACTGGTGGTATAATGAAGTGGTCCAAGGTAAAGTTGAAGCAAAGAAGGCGGCGTACCTGAAGTTAGTGGGGAGCATAAGTGAAGAGGAGAGGCGAGTGTGCATGGAGAGGTATAAGGTAGCTAGGAAGGAGGCTAAGCTGGCGGTCACAGAGGCTAAGACTGCGGGTTATGGTC
>AWOL01S0042287.1:0-14915 GCA_000715115.1 Nicotiana otophora | reverse complement strand
GGCCTAAGAAGTATTGGGGAGAGGTGATCAGGCAGGATATGGCGAGGCTCCAGATTTCTGAGGACATGACACTTGATAGGAAGATGTGGAGGTCGAGTATTAGGGTTGTAGGTTAGGAGGTAGTTGAGTCGTGCCTTACTTCGTACCATTGTGGGACTAGCCATTTAGGGGTTTTGTCTAAGATAGTTAGTAGCAATGTTGTAGCTTACTATTTCACTTTTTAGTGTATGTACTATTTAGTAGCTATCGCTTTTGCTTTGCATATTTCCTCTAGATTTCACGGTGTTCCTATTTTTCTTATGATTGTTGTGGCGTTACTAATATTTACTAATATTGTCTCCCTTTGCTTTGCATCTTTCTTCTGGATTTCATGGTGTTGCTATTTATCCTATGAGTATTGTTGTGATACTAATATTGTTCCCTTTTTGTCCTTTTGTGATACTAATATTTTTGAGCCGAGGGTCTTTCGGAAATAGCCTCTCTACTCCCTTCGGGGTAGGGGTAAGGTCTGCGTACACACTACCCTCCCCAGACCCTATTAATGGGATTCTACTGGGTGGTTGTTGTTGTTGTTGTTGTTATTATGTCTAACTAATTAACTAACAAATTAAATTAATAAATTAATAAATAGGGATACTAAGGGTTGGAGACAAGATTAAGGAGACCTCGAGTTATGATTTTCCCAATTGTCAGAATCTTTTCCGTTTTGTCTTCTATAATTTTATCGAACTACGAGCAGCTATCACAATTTACTAGACATATTCTCTCGAACTATGATAGCTGGCACTAATTCACCGCTCACTACGATTGCACCAAGGTTTCGTTATCTCTAATCATGCTTTTAAACCCTCTGTATTGATCTCTCACATACGTTAGGAGTGATGTTGTTCAACGACTGCCTAAATGTGTATCCTCTCTCAAGCAATATACACTAAATAGGCACAGTCAATTGATGGCAATTCAATCAACAACAACAAACACGTAGTTGAACAAGTAGCGAAATCTAACAACTCAATTATATAAAAACATAATAAGAATTTATCCTACAAAAGGTTCCATCAAAACCCTAGTTAACAAATTAGCTATTCATAATCATGCTAACAATTATGATAATAATTGAAAGCATTAAAATATAGATTAAGTAAGAACGTGGGAGAAAATTTTGTGATTCGTTGCTTCCAAGTTTTCCCGCAGCCTTTTGCCTCTCCAATCAATCTCTCCCCTCAAAAACTAACTTTATGAGGTATTTATAAGGTAGGGTTAAAGTATACACGTCCAAAATTAAGGAGGAAATAAAAATGGCTCGGATACTTATCGTCCGTGCGGGGCATTATCAGAGGCGCCAACATTACCCCGCGAGGCGCTATCAGAGGCGCCAACATTACCCCGCGAGGCGCTATCAGAGGCGCCAATGACAATGCCCTGGACAAAGCCTTGCACTGTCTAGGGCTGTGACTTTTCATTGTCTTGCACGTCTTCTTTTATTGCTCCATTTTGTAGCTTCGAGGTACCATTTCGTGCAACGTTTCTGCACTTTATGTCCAAGCATTCCTACACGTAAAATAAACTCTATTAAGCTCAATTTTCGCACAAATTAGCATCCAAACAACAAGCAAGTTAAAAAAATAACGTCAAAATATATTTAATTATAGCATGACATTAGTTTACCTATTTTTTCGTAAGTGTAAAGGATCCATATTATTTGGAATAAAACAAAAATAGAGGATCTATTTAGGATTTCTTTTTGCTGTTCTATTTTTAACTTTTCTTCCTCATTAATTCTTGTTAGTACCCCAAAGTCTGAAGTGAATCCAATCAATTATATGATATTAATGATGCTTTATTTAGTGGAGCTAATTCTAACCCCATACTTTGAAGTAAATAAACTAGTACTATAACATTTTAAGGAAAAGCTTAATAACCTCTATTGAACTTTTTAACTAAAATTAAGCTAAATAATCCATTAGAAAATAAATTGATCATATACTACGATTCTGAACAGTTGTGGTTATTAATTAAAATTAAGCCAAATTTCAAATTTCGATCAATTAAAGACAAGTATACAAGCATTCGAAAAAATAATTCATAAAATGTTAAACGACAAATGAATTATTCACAGTAGTGTACCGATTTGCTTTTTTGCAAAAATTATTCATACCTGATATTTATATCAAACTAACGGATACAAGACAAGTAATTTTACACAAATTTATTTTTCAACTATTGTTAAGTGACATATATTCTCACTTTAATCTTAACTACTAGAATTAAATTACTTGATTTGATGTAAACACAAATATTTCAAGGAGAAGCTTAATAACCTCTACAGAAGTTCGAACCAAAACAAAATCTCTATAAAAGTTTTTAACAAAAAATTAAGCTAAATATTACCATTAAAAGGAAAGAGATCGTATACTACGCATCTCAACAGCTGTGCTTCAGAACCAAAATAAGCTAACTTTTAAAAATTCGATCAATTAATTAGATATATGAAGGGAAAAAAATCAATCGTAGATAAAGTTTACAAGCAGACAAAAATAATGAATCATAAAATGTTAAATGACAAATGAAATACTACTACATTGGCAAATAAAGTGGCTGTTCTGTATCTTCTTTCGCACCAAGCCATTTGAGATCTCAAAATTTCACACACACACACACAAACTACTAATGGCTCCAATTCAACCAGCCACTACAGTGAAAACACTTTCAGAATCCCCTAATCTCAACTCTATCCCTTCTACTTATGTTAACTCTACTATTAATCCCTCTGATTCCCCTGCCTTTGATAATCTTGATTCATACTCCATTCCTACTATTGATTTTTCCTTACTCACTTCCACTGATCCTCAACAACGCTCTGAAGCTATCGACAACCTCAGCAAAGCTTGCCAGGACTGGGGATTTTTCATGGTACACTTAAATATTATGTCATACTTTTCTAGATATTCTTTTATTATGTGAGAAAGGGAAAAGGGTGTGGCCGTCTAATTAGGGATATTGACTGTGTACACCCTACCCCCAGACTCCACATGTGATACTTGTTGTATATATATTTTTTAAACTAATTATGATATTATGGATAGTGCAGGTGGTGAACCATGGCATACCAGAAAGTTTCATTAAAGCAGTAATTGATGAAACACAGGGATTTTTCAACTTAGCAGAGGAAGAGAAGAAAGAGTTTGAAGGGAAGCATGTGTTGGATCCTATAAGGTGTGGAACCAGCTTCAATACATCTAAGGAAAAAGCCTTCTTTTGGAGAGACTATCTTAAAGTCTTTGTACATCCTCAGTTTCACTTCCCTACCAAACCCAATGGTTACAGGTACATTTTGCTCTCTCTCAACATCAACAACAACAATAACACCCCAGTATAATTCTACTAATAGTGTTTGGAGAGGGTAGTATGTGTGCAGACCTTACCCCTACCTTGGGATAGAGAGGTTGTTTCCGATAGACCCTCGACTCCCTCCAAGAACTCTCTACCTTGCTCTTGGGATGAATCGAACTCACAACTTCTTGGTTGGAAGTGGACCCACTCTTGTAAAAATAAAAATTTTGCTCTCTATCAATTTGTCAAATATATTTAAGTTATATATAATGACAGTATAACAATAGAGGCGAAACCAAGATTTAAAGTTTATAAGTTCTGAATTTTTCACGGAAACCCATAATATTTATACATATTAATAAACTTCCTAGTACAAATACAGCGTTTAAGCAAGAATGAGTGGGTTCGGTCAAACTCACACCTTATAGACTATTGATAATTTATGTTTTATAGTAATATTGCGTCGGAGTATTGTGAGAAAAGTGGGGAAGTCGCGAAAAGCTTACTTAATGGATTATGGGAAGGCCTGGGACTGGAAGAAAGCTTGTTGGACAAAGCTCTAGAACTGAAGTCAGGGTTTCAGGTTTTCATTGCAAATTTATACCCACGTTGTCCTCAACCTGAACTTGCACTTGGAATGCCACCCCATTCAGATCATGGCCTATTAACTCTTATTATCCAAAATTAAGTTGGAGGTCTCCAAGTTCAACACCAAGGCAAATGGATTCCTGTCAATGCCCATCCCAATTCTCTCTTGGTCAATACTGGTGATCATCTTGAGGTAAATCCTTTTGACGGTTCATATTATCTATCTTTTAAGGTTTTCGCACATAGTGAATATTTGTCTAATATTTGGTACAAAGGAAATTTAAAGAAGTTAGATGTATACAACATTTGGTTATAAAGTGTCTTTGCATTTCTTATTAGATTTTCAGCAATGGAAAGTACAAGAGCAATATACATAGGGTGGTGGTGAACAACACAAGTCCAAGGATATCAGTAGCTGTTGCTCATGGCCCATCACTTGATGCAGTTGTAAGTCCTTCTTCCCCGTTGGTACAAAGTGAGAATAACCCTCCAGCTCATATACCAATGAAGTACAAGGACTATATGGAGTTACAGCAGAGTAACCAGCTGCGTCAGAAATCCATCTTAGAGCAAGTCAAGATTCAAAGGAATTGAAATTTGTTTTCACTTGGGACCTCTGTTTTTGTAGTTTTGAATCTGAGTGGACTGCTGATTTTCTTTTTCTTGAAAGAAAACTAGATTTTATATATCTTAATGGTCAATACATAGATACTACTAAATGCGAATTCAAGAATATCAAGAGTTAGTGGGTTAGAATAAGTTTTGATCTTATTATATGCCGTATATTTTGAATTTGTTATCACATATTACGAAATAAGTAGATGGAGAATTTCATCTGCTTGAGAGGTAACAACAAGTATCACTCATTACACCTCCCAATATAATTGTTTTACATAAAATTTGAATAAAAAAAGAAATAGTTTCAGTTAAATTTGTAGAACCCAAAATATATTTGTCCCTGTATATTTAACGTGAGGTGTTTATAGTCTATTTGACCAAGTTTCTCCAATCCTACGAGCACCTTTTTTTCTTCTTTTTCAAAGTTAGAAGCTTTTGGCAGTGCTTTTGAAAGGAAAAAAGGTGATTTTGAGGAGAAGCATAAACAATTTTGAAGAAGCATAAAAAAATAACTATCTCTAAAAGTATTTTTTTTAAAAGTATTTTTAAGAAAAATACACTTATAAATAGTTTTTAAAAGTTTGGCCAAATAATAATTGCTGCTCAGAAGTGTTTTTCAAATTAAGTAGTCAAACACAAACTCTTTTTCACTAAAAGTATTTTTGAGAAAAATACTTTCTCAAAATAAACTAATTTTTGCAGCTTGGTCAAACATGCTATTAGACTTTTTAGAGGTACAAACAAAAACATTCACATCTTTTACGGATCGACTTACATGCTTTTGTCCAAATAAGGATATCGTTGTCATTAGAGGCGGACCTATATTATAGAATGAGGGGTGATCGGTACTTAAAGTTTCGGTAAAAAATTCATATATATATATATATAATATATCTTTAAAAACTTGTGATATATTAAAAGAAGCGTAGTTAGGATTTGAACTTTATGGATTAGAAAACTGAGCTCTTTTAATTTACTGGATTTTAAATTATCAATATATACATATTCTGTGGATTTTTTAAACAAATACAGTATTTGGATCAAAGTTAATGGGTTCGGCCGAACCCGTAAGTCCTATATTACCTCTGCCCCTGTATATTAATAGAGACACCTTATATACAAAATAATATTTTAGTTGAATACAAATGTGCACCCGCTAGCTACCTCTAAATTCTTGGTCCGCCTTTGAATCTGTCGTGCTTAGCAATTCTATCGTCTAGCTCCTTCCTTCGAATGGACTGATGCTGGTAAAGTAGGTATATGTCACAAATATGTCCAATTTGGTTGCTTGTTTTCTCCTTTTCACTAATCTCTTTCGAGATTCACACACCACAGCTTCATTTCCTTATCCATATATACTCGGGAACAGCTATTTTGGTAGGACTATTGGACAAGTTGCAACTACTATTATGAAGCTCCTGCTGGTTGCATGACAATTGACAGCTAGAATTCTAATTATAGTTCATAGAAAGATAATTATGTCAACGCGTAAAAAGATTAATATGAATTAAGTTGGGAATCAATTGGCTGATCAATTTAAACCAAATTGAACTTTGGACAGAGTAATTTTAGTCAAAAGAGTGTTAAATGGCATTTGCGATGTCAAATGAGCGGGGCAAAATGAGCTAAGACAATAAATGGACGGATCAAGTTATTTGGGCTGAAATAGAATAAGTTAAGATGTGTTAAAATTTGGATCATAACCTAACCCGTACAACTTTTACCAAGTTTTAATTAATATGTATTATTTTCTTATTATTGTTTAATTACTAAACAAGATGTTTTTATCTTTTACTATGGTCATATTATAACATATCAAAACAAAAATTATTTTTAAGATATTCTAACAAAATTACTCATGGATCAATTTAGACTAAAAAGCAAACCAACTTTAAATGGATTGAGTTCGATTAGGTCAACATGGGATGATTTGGCGGATTCCGGCGGGTCATATTTTGACACCTTTAAATGTAAGTTAAAACTCACTGTCTCACAATTGCACACCTCAAATGCATACGGTGTGTATCTTTGGACCTCTTTTGACTAAAATTACTTTGTCCAACCAACCTCATATTTTGATTACAACCACAATATTCGAACACGGAATAATAGAAATACCCAACCACAACGATACATTATCTATTTTTCTTGAGGTATAACTGATAGTTAAACTTCAACCAACACTTGCGAGCTTCATCAGTAGGTATTCCCAAAAATATCTGTCGGTTATTTTTCTTGCTAAATTTCACTCCCAGTTAAAATATCAGAAATTTGTTTCAACGTGCCAATACACTTTTCGATGGATGTATCATCAACTGCAGGAGATGTAGCGCTACTTTTGCTAGTCATAAACTCTATGATAGAGTGCATATCCTCTTTTATTAATGTTGCAGCTGTTTGCTTCTTACTCTTTCTTACTTGACTACTGGTGCTAACACCATCAGTTGGTATTTGTCTTTTTAGTGGTAGCTCTGGAAACATAACAAAATTTATATTCTGTAGATCATCACTTTCATTGCTCATTTCATCATTAAGATGAGTAAAGTGTTCTTTGTCACAATCATCAATAACATTTATTCCTTCTTCATCAAGATTTAGTCCAATGCCCGATGATTGTTCTTGATTTGCTACACGTGCTCTTTCTCATGTGGCAACAACATCAGCAAACAGTGCACCGTAGCAAAACCGTATGAGCGAGAAATCTTTGTTCCTAAATTTCTTACATTTCGCATTCTCCCGTAAAAGGAGAAAATCAAAACTACTTTAGTCAAACTAATAAAATTAACAATGACAAAAATAAGAATTACACATATAATAATGTGAGAGATGTACCTTAATTTTTCGCTCCCACCAATCATCATCTGCCATAATGTATTTTTCGTGGCATTCCTTCCTAAAGATGTCTCCCCTATCATCAACTGCTTAAAAAGTGTTCATTCGCTTTTTATGTAATCCCAATAATTTTTTATTTTTCTTATTATAGTGTTTTTCCCTCTTCTTACAGAACTCGTCAATAATACTTTTCCACCCATCTTTATTTAAGTGTTTGATCTATTTTCTTTTCTAACCTCTTGCTCACAGAACTCAAGAAATATAATATGTGTATCATCGTCCCACTTAGCATTGTCCGGCATGATTGAATATAAATAATCTGAAGAAAGCAGAACAACCAAGAAGCTAAAACTGAAATTACATAAAGAGAGCCTAAAAGTGCCTTGTGTTTGACAAAAAGAATGCCTTTAGGTGTTTGCTTTGAGGTTTTAACTTTTTTAAGCCCTTTTTTCGGTTGCGAAAGCCCATCCAAATAGGCTCTTTGCACAACATCAATTGCATGATAGGAGATGAAGAAAGAGAGGTTTCGAAATACTACACAGCCTCTCGAAGCTAAGTACGGACGTCTCCGCACCGATCTGCAAGACTCTATTAGGCCTGCTCGTGACTTGTGAGACCTACGTGAACCTTTAGCTCTGATACCAAGTTGCCACGACCTAATTTCTCCTATAGGTCGTGATGGCGCCCAACGTCACCGCAAGGCAAGCCGACAGTGAACTAGTCATGTATTTGCTCTTTTTAATAATTTCAAAGTAGTTGATCTTTTTATTTATTGAGAAAGTGATTAGTGGAAAATCATAGTAAAGTAAAACATAAACTAATGAGAGAATAAATACAGTGAATCTAATAATCAAAACCATAAAGTGTCTACTAGAATGTTCTCAAAATCTGGTGTCACAATTGTATGAACAACTAGTAGAATATACAAAATCACCTATGCTACTGTGTGGAATAAGATAGCCAAAAATTAAATACAAAGAGAGACTACGGGGGCTGCAGAATGGACACACACAGAGCAACTCACCACTGTGCCTCGGGGTAACGGGGGTGCGCGCCTGAATGACTGCCAGATGCACCTGCATCAGATCCTACACAATTAGTGCAGAAGTGTAGCATGAGTACATAAGGAACATGTACCCAGTAAGTATCTAGTCTAACCTCGAAGAAGTAGTGACGAGGGGTCGACATCGACGCTTACTATGGGCTAATAGATAAAGTACAAAAATCATAAATAGGCATGTAATATATCGATAATAATAATAACACAATAACAAATAATGAATAAGTGATTATTTAACAAGAAATCAATTTAAAATCTCTAAGTGTAATCGAACTCTGAGAATTATCACGTATAATTTATGCCAAGGTCGTACGGCCCGATCCAGAATAATGTTACACTATCGAGGGATGACCGACACGAACCATAGATGCATCTACTATACTGTCGAGGCGTTCGGCTTGCTCCACAAAAAGAGAGAATACTCTACGAATATCTGATTTAACGATTATCACAAGACTAATACACAAAAAAGGCACAATTTCTATCAATGGTCAAGTAACTCGCCAAAACTCAAAGTAAGTGAAGATCGGTCTTTACGAATACTTTATCAAGTTTCAATATAATTTAAGCACTTAAATTAATAAGTAGAGTGCAAACAATACAAGTATTTCATGATAGGGTCTTAAAACGACCCGAACATAAGCATGATTTGTAGCTACGCACGGACTCTCGTTACTTTGTGCGTACGCAGCACCCACAATTAGAAGCAAATAGTAATTTGAAACACCTATGGGGTAAATTCCTTATTACAAGGTTAGGCAAGAGACTTACCTTGTTCTCAAGCTCACTTTCGGTCCACAAATTCACTTTAAGCCCTCAAGTCGGTGCCAACCAGTCCGAAACTAGCCAAATATTGCATAAATTAATCAATATATACTCAAAAGTTCATAACTTAACTATTATATTGATTACCCAACCCGAATTGGAAGATTCTTAAGAATTTATATCATGTCCGCGTCCCCAGATTTCAGATATTTTCGAAGATAAATGTTACCCATAACCTCACGAACCCAAATATATAATTTCTACTCGATTCCATAACCAGTTTTGTGGTCTAATTCCATTTTTATCAAAATATAGGTTTTTCAATAATCCCTTAAAAGTTTCACCGTTTCTACGTTAAAATCTACTCATAATGCATGATTTAAACTCATATTATATAGAAATTACTTACAGATGAAAATCCCTCCTCAAAGAACTCTAAATTCGACCAACAAGTGAGAGAAATGAAAAAAATGAGCCTAAGTCTGATTTTAAAACACTCTGCCCAGGTATTTATTCTTCGCGACCGCGAAGGCAAACTGCACAGACCCAGGAAAAATGGTCATCGCAAACGTGAGGACCCACACCCGAACGCGAAGGTTGACACGCCTGAGCTTTGCGAATGCAGATCCAGCTCGCGAACACGAAGAGGAACGGAGTTCATCGCCCGACAAAAATAGTGTTGTATCATTCTTTTAGAAGTAACAAATAACGAAATACCGACAAAACTAGTACTGTGTCATCAGTCCATTCGAGAATATTTTAATTTCCTTGACCACAAATTGAGTAAATTTTAATTCCCTCCTTTCAATGGAAGGTTCAAGGTAAAAAAAAGAAAAAAAAGGAAGCAGTGTATACGGTTAAAACCGATCCTCTATCATGAAGATCGATCGAGGATGGCATCTCAGTCAAGGGGTATCCTCATGGGGAGCCCGAACGAATTCCGAGACAGGGCATCGAGCGTCGGGACGTCTGAATCGACCGAGGCAACATCGACCGATACAGGTCCCGAACATCGATGCCCGAAAGTGATCACCAAGCTCGAAACCAAGGCCGAGGTCCCAATCCGATACCGAGCTCGAGTCAGTATCGAGCTCACAGACAAAAGTTGTTACAACCGCACCAAAAAAGAGATTCTTGGCGAGATTAAGGAGGAGACACCCCATCATGGGTTCTCCACTAGTTATATTATTTTATTATGTTGCTGTAGATAAAATAATCACCCTTGGCTATAAAAGGCAAGATAGATTGTAATAGAAGCATTCTCCCCTCAGATCAAGAATTCATTGTGTTTATCTTCCTAAGCTCACCAAGTATCTTTGTTCATCATATTCTATTTTTGCATCATAAATACGTGTACTGTTATCTTCAGGTCAAAGAAATTTACTTACCCTTAGAACCATACATAAATTCAACGTTATCTGATTTTTCGGGTAAACAGTTTGGCGTCCACCGTGGGGCTAAGGATAACAAGTGATTATTTGACACAAATATACAGTACACTCTAGCTTACACCCTCGCACCAGCAATGGCTCTGCCAATCGACCTCGAAGCCGGCCTTCAGGATGAAACCAACAACTTGGTGCCCGGGGCCGAAAGGCTACCCAACAACGGCAACGAGGCTCGAATCGAGGAACTCGAAATTCGAGCTGAAGTTCCAGTAGATATCAATTCACGAATAGCTCTAGAAGCAAATCAGCATTCCGAGCAGAAAAGAAGCGTTCAGGGTGGCGCTCGACCCATAGCCCGAGACATCCACAGCACGGGGGAAATCAGGGTCAGTTTGCGTATGATTTTCGAAATGCTACAAGCCCAACAAGTAGCGATAACTCAGTTGCAAAGCCAAACTCACATGCAAAGTAAGCCAAACTCCAATCAACTTCTTCGAGAAGTAACCCCCAGAGCGGAGCCCCACACAGTGAAATCGAACGAGCGAGAATCAGGAACCGCTCCTGAAATTGCTAAACTGCTTGAGGAACTCACAAAACGAGTCGAAGCCAACGACAAAAAATTCGAAACATATGACGCTAGGATCGATCAGATCCCGGGGGCTCCGCCCATGATGAAAGGGCTGGATTCGAAGAAATTCATACAAAAGCCTTTTCCNTATGATGCTAGGATCGATCAGATCCCGGGGGCTCCGCCCATGATGAAAGGGCTGGATTCGAAGAAATTCATACAAAAGCCTTTTCCATCGAGCGCGGCCCCAAAACCGATCCCAAAAAAGTGTCGTATGCCCGTAATTCTCAAATATAACGGTACGATCGATCCTAACAAACATCTCACCTCCTATACATGTGCCATCAAAGGCAACGATTTGGAAAACGACGAGATCGAGTCTGTATTGTTGAAAACGTTTGGAGAAACTCTCGCAAAAGGAGCAATGATCTGGTATCACAACTTGCCACCAAATTCTATCGATTCTTTTGCCATGTTAGCAGATTCGTTTGTAAAAGTACATGCTGGTGCCATAAAGGTCGTGACGAGTAAATCGGATCTATTCAAAGTAAAACAAAGGGGTGACGAAATACTGAGGGAATTCGTATCCCGGTTTCAAATGGAACGCATGTATTTGCCACCCGTCACAGACGACTGGGTCGTACAAGCTTTCACCCAAGGGTTGAACGCACTGAGTGCGACAGCATCACGTCGGCTGAAACAAAGCTTGATTGAATACCCTGCAATAACTTGGTCGGATATACACAATCGGTATCAATCAAAAATCAGGGTCGAAGACAATCAATTGGGATTCCCGTATGAACCCACGCGTCAGAACCGTGCAACCAATAAAATTCTGAAGGAAATCAACAGAGAACAAAGGTCAAACAGAGACTGATACCAGTCGTACGTCACAGATCGGGTGAACCACGGTTCGGCACATGAGACAGTTCGGAATAACCGTAGGTATGATCGGGGGAAAACTTCTCGGGGACTTATAAGCAAGAGAGGCTTTGATAAATATGTCGATCCTGTAGAAGTTCCTCGATTATCGGAATATAACTTCAACATCGATGCATCCGCCATCGTATCGGCTATCAGACGCATCAAAGATACCAGATGGCCCCGACCCATGCAGACCGATCCGGCCCAAAGGAATCCCAATCAAATATGCGAGTATCATGGCACTCATGGACACAAAACGGAAGAATGCAGACAATTAAGAGAGGAAGTAGCCCGTTTGTTCAACAAAGGGCACCTTAGGGAATTTTTGAGTGATAGGGCGAAGAACCATTTTAAAAACAAGGACTTCGGCAAGCAAAACGAAGAAGAAGAACCACAACACATCATCCACATGATCATCGGCGGCGTCGATACCCCAGGGACCTATGCTCAAACACACTAAGACGTCGATTGTGAGGGAAAAGCGATCTCGAATTCAAGATTATGCTCCCTCAGGGACTTTATCGTTCAATGATGAAGATGCAGAGGGAATAATCCAACCCCATAACGATGCACTGGTAATATTCGTACTCATGAATAAAGTAACAATTAAGCGTGTGTTAATTGATCCAGGTAGCTCGGCCAATATCATCAGATCGAAGGTCGTAAAATAGCTCGGCCTACAAAACCAGGTCGTATCCGCAACTATGATTTTAAACGGATTCAATATGGTATGTAAAACCACCAAAGGCGAGATAACCCTACCGATAAACGTCGCCGGAACAATTCAGGAAACAAAGTTTCATATGATCGAAGGCGATATGAGATATAACTCCCTTTTCGGAAGGTCGTGGATCCACAACATGAGAGCTGTACCTTCGACCCTACACCAGGTCCTCAAATTCCCAACACCGACAGGTGTCAAAATAGTTTTTGGAGAACAACTAGCCGCAAAGGAAATGTTCTCCATCGAGGAAGCAAAACCAACATCTTCGCCGGTGAAAGGATCGGGTTCAAAAGGAGGCACAGTCGAAGACCGGAATGCCAAATATCAACTAAAGATATCGGCGTCGACCCAGCCAGGTAAGCAGAGCATCGATGAAGATAATGATCAGTGGATCCCTAGATCCTTCGTGACCCCCGATGACTCCGATGCCACCAAATCAACTATTGAGGAATTGGAGAAAATTATTTTGATCGTTCGCTGGCCCGAACGAAAGGTATATCTGGGAAGGAGCTTAAGCCCCGAACTCAGGAAAAAAATCATTCACTTTCTTATCAATAAAATTGATTGCTTTGCTTGGTCCCATTTAGATATAACAGGAATCCCGCCGAATATAACAACACGTCGACTAAGTGTGTCCTCTAGATTCAGACCGGTGAAGCAAAAATGAAGACCCCAATCGGAAGTAAAGCACGCATTCATAAAAGATGAGGTAACTAAAATGCTCAAAATAGGATCCATAAGAGAGGTNACCGGTGAAGCAAAAAAGAAGACCCCAATCGGAGGTAAAGCACGCATTCATAAAAGATGAGGTAACTAAACTGCTCAAAATAGGATCCATTAGAGAGGTAAAATACCCCGAATGGTTGTCCAATGTGGTCGTAGTGCCTAAAAAGGGAAACAAACTTAGAATGTGTATAGACTACAAGGACCTGAACAAAGCAAGCCCCAAAGATTCTTATCCACTGCCCAACATCGATCACTTGATCGATGCCATGGTCGGCCACGAGATCCTTACTTTTCTCGATGCCTATTCCGGGTATAATCAAATCCAGATGAACCCGGAAGACCAGGAAAAGACTTCGTTTGTAACCAGATATGGAACATATTGTTATAATGTAATGCCCTTCGGGCTAAAAAATGCAGGAGCTACTTATCAACGCCTAGTAAATAGAATGTTCGAAGAACAAATAGGTAAATCAACGGAAGTCTATATTGATGACATGCTAGTCAAGTCCCTGTGCGTAGAGGACTATTTGACCCATTTGCAGGAAATATTCGATATTCTGAGGAAATACAACATGAGGCTCAACCCCGAAAAATATGCTTTCGGAGTCGGCTCGGGTAAGTTCCTCGGCTTCATGGTGTCAAATCGGGGAATCGAGATTAACCCAGACAAAATCAAGGCCATTGAAGACATCACCATCGTAAACAGCGTGAAAGCTGTACAAAGGTTAACAGGAAGAATAGCAGCCTTAGGCCGATTCATTTCAAGGTCATCAGATCGAAGCCACAAATTTTTCTCTCTACTCAAAAAGAAGAACGACTTCACTTGGACACCGGAATGCCAACTTGCGTTACAAGAACTTAAACGATATCTATCGAACCCACCACTGCTGCACACTCCAAAAATCGACGAAAAACTTTACCTGTACTTGGCAGTATCAGAAGTCGCCATAAGCAGTGTCCTGGTTTGAGAAGAGAAAGATACACAATTTCCTGTTTACCACGTAAGTCGAACCTTAGGGGAGGCAGAAACTAGATATTCACACTTGGAAAAATTGGCGCTTGCGCTGATTAGCGCCTCTAGGAAGTTATGACCGTACTTCCAATGCCACCCCATAAGCGTATTAACCACCTGCCCACTTCGTAATATTTTACATAGGCCTGAACTATCGGGCCGATTGGCCAAATGGGCCATCGAACTCAGCGGGTATGATATCGAATATCAACCTCGAACGGCCATCAAGTCTCAAATTTTAGCAGACTTCGTGGCCGATTTCACGCCTACCCTCGTACCCGAAGTCGAAAAATAACTACTGTTAAAATCAAATATATCGACGAAGGCATGGATCCTCTTTACGGACGGAGCTTCGAACGTAAAGGGGTCCGGGCTAG
>AWOL01S0042273.1:0-40316 GCA_000715115.1 Nicotiana otophora | reverse complement strand
CTACTTGGAATGCTTCATTGATGACAAGACCTTCAGCAAGTAGATCATGAATAATCACTTGCAATTCCTGAACTAGGGTAATAACAGACTTGATATCTACCATTTTATAGTCCAAAAATTTTGCGGCAACGAATTTCTTCATCTCGGCATCTTCAGTTTTATATTTCTTTTCAAGCGCATTCCACAATTCTTTTGACGTCTCCACGCCACTGTATACATTATACAGATTATCATCCAGTCCGCTAAGAATATAATTCTTGCATAAAAAATTAGAATGCTTCCACGCTTCAATCACGACAAAGCATTCATTCTCTGGAGTTTTATCTGGCAGATCAGGAACATCTTCCTTGATGAACTTTTGTAGACATAACCTAGTTAAGTAGAAGAACATCTTTTGCTGCCAGCGCTTGAAATCAATCCCGGAAAATTTTCCGAGTTTTTCTGCCGGTGCCAACGCCGGTGTTCGGCTTGTCGATGCGTTGGCAGTCACCGTCGGAACAAGTTGGTTTTCACTTTCAGTCATTATTTTTTTTTCTGTAAAAGAATGACACAAACAAACGTTTAATAAACGTTTTCAAACTGGAGTAAAAATCATGTAGATTTTAATCTCCAACAAAACGTCACGAAAGCTTTACTCTCCAAAATGGGAGTACACAAAATCACAAAGGTTTTAGTTTGCAGAATAATAAGAATAACACAAATACAAAAATAAATATTAAATTTCTTAAGATTGTTAGTCCCGCCAATATTACTGTATTAACAAATAATAATTCTGAGAAATATAAGTTATCGTAATGAAATAGTAATTAATTCGAGCCCACTAAATTCACAGTGTTTTCTTAAGTAATTTAATCCCCTCCTAGTACCCAAGGTTATGGATTATTTCCTCCCAAGATAGAACTATCACACACTGGTGTAGCGGTACTTCAAACCCAGTGTTTCAGCGAACACAAAGTTTGGTAGCAAATCACACTTACAGTTGCTTTGTTTGAAGTTAAAACAATGCAGAACAAAGGAGTAGAAACTCAAAAAATCGTATGAAAATGCTGAGAGGAAGGAGTGCAATGTATAGCCAAAGTTGAGCGTTTTCAGTTTGGTGTCTTTCTTCAACAGCTGGTGGAGCATGCACTAGCTTGTTTGTGGAACTAGCTTGTTTATGGAGCAAGCACTTGGCCATGGTGGGAAGAGCATTAGGCGGCTGCTATTGCAGCTGGTGGTCAATACACGGATTGGAACATATCCGTTATAAATGCGGATAATCTTACGTTTCGATCATTTGACCAAATTCGAAGCCGAAGTCGGAGCCGAGCCGAGCCGAGCGAGCGACGACGACGACGGCGCGAGGCTTGCTTTCTTCTTAACTCTTTAAGAGCTACAAGAAGAGCAATTATATATATACCCACCAAAAATCTTTTCCTCTTCCAATATGGGACAATTTGTCTCATTGTCTAGAGGAAAAAACCTAAAATTTTACTCAAAAATTTTATTTTTTCCTCCATTTCCCATTCACCCTCATTTTAAGACTATTTCATCTTAAATAACTAAAACCTCAACAGGTCTAACCACCTCTCTATAAAACTGGCCTTTAAGTTTCGGTGGCACTTTCTTGTCACACATGACTCCAGATGCTAACATCTATTTCATCTACCCCACTCTTATACGGTGTGTGACATCCTCGTCAATCTCCCTATCCTCCTGGATAATTGACCCAAGGTACTTGAAACTTTCTCTCTTGAGGATGACTTGTGAGTCAAACCTTACGTCCAGGTCCGCTTCCCCCGATGCATCGCTGAACCTACACTCCATATATTTTGTCTTAGTCCTACTCAACTCGAAACCTTTAGACTCTAGGGTCTGACTTCAAACCTCCAGCCTCTCATTAACGTCGCATCGCGTCTCATCAATCAAAATTATATCATCACCAAACAACATACACCATGGCACCTCCCCTTGAATATGGTATGTTAGTGCATCCATCGCCAGGGCAAATAAGACCCTTGGTGCAATCACATAACAACCGAAAAGTGCTCTGAGTCACCTCCCACAATCCTAACCCGAGTCTTATCTCTCGCGTACATATCCTTTATCACCCTAATGTAGGCTACCGACACACCTTTCACCTCCAGGCATTTTCAAAGAACCTCCCTAGAACCTTTGTCATACGCTTTCTCTATAGTTACATACTATAGTTATACATAGTAATTAGGCATGAACAATGAGCATTTCCTGCTCTGCCCCGCAACGTTTGCTGCCTCTCCTCCATTTAATTGTAGTGAGATAGTTGTGTACTTGTGTTAATGTTGAAAAGAGTTTGTGAATTTTTAAGTTGTATTTGTTGTTAAAACAAACAAAAAAGGTTTGATTTTATTTTAAAATAATTTTAACTTGAAAAAAGTTTGTAAAAGTTAAAAATTTATTAATTGAACGCCACTATATCACTTAACAAAATTAAAGACCATCATTATGGTAGGAAGTGGTAGATGCGAGCACCTAATTTTTTATTATATTTGAATTTTTCATCACTTTTTAGTATGTAAATATTTTTTAAGTTTAATCTTGATATTTTAGCCTTAATTTCACTTTTTAGTAGGTTTATTTGATAAAATTAAAAACTACAAAAAGAATTACATTTTTTAGAGTATTAGTTTTATTATCATTTGCAAAGAAAGAAGAGTTTCCAAAAAATATAATTTTATCTAGTGTAGCACAATTTTTAAGTTAAAGACTTTAAGAATTAAATATTGAGTGTAGTTATTTTAGCTTACTTTTTATTTACTTATTTAGCAGGAGTAGATTATTTTGCTTATTTATTATCAAGAAAATAAAATACTACAAAAAAAAAAAAAGAATCAATCACAATTGGCCACTTGTAAAAGATTCTTCCTAACAAATTCGCACTTTTCTTGGCAGCTTCTCACTTGCACACACTTTTGAGGGCCTCACAATTCACTCATATATCGAGAGACCCTTAAAATTATTTTCACTTTTTTACTTAGACACTTCATCTTAAATCAATTATATTTGAACACTCTAACCAAATCTCAAATATGTCATTTAAACATAAAATTCATAAGCAGTCAAACATAAAAGATACATGTAATTCACTCGCTAGTGTGATTAATAAAAAAGGGGCATATGAATTTAACTTGAATAAATTAATAAAAAAAAACTTTTGAAAAAAGTGAAAGCAAAACAAGAACCCTACCCAACTCTTGGTCATCTTCCCCAACACGTCTTCATCTGCCAAAGGAAAAATCAAACCCACGTGTCCTCTTCTCCACCGACTCACACATGTTTCTTTCTCCTAATGTGCACCCCAAAATTAGTACAATAATTAATGGCATTCTCTTAGTGATGTTGCTAAGACTTTCGCAGCAATAGCCACGGTACCCAAACAGATGACAACGGAACGATGTTCTTTAAATCTAAGTGTTTTGAAGATAAAACGAAAAATAATGGAGTAAAACTAAATGCAGAATACATCGACAACCCATTAAAGTTGTCCTCACTTTTCACTTTGACACTCCATCTTAAGTCTGTTCCATTTGAACACTCCAATCACAGCTCGAATGTGTCATTTAGATACAAATTTATAGGCAGCCAAACACAAAAGGTACGTGAAATTCACACGCCAGACTAACGAATAAGACAAGGACTGGTGGATTTAACTTAAACAAATATAAAAATTTGGAAAATAATTATTGTCGGGTTTCGACATGAGACAACTTTTTTAAATGGGTATTAAAATAGAAGAGTCGTCACCTAACGATTTTGAGGTGCGTTAGGGCACCTATTCGCAAATAAATCTGTTTGACTAGTTTGTGTCACCAAAGATCGGGTAGGGCTCAAATTACCTCAAAGAGAAGGTGTTAGGCACTCTTCGAGGTTCATAACTATGGGTCCCAGCCAAACTTTAAATTATGTGGATTACGTAATTAGGCTAGGTGATCAAATAAATAAAGAGAAATTTAGAAGCCGAAGAGTCTTATTAGAACACGTGAAAATTGGCTCCCATCCATTTTTTCTTTAATATGAGCGCAATAAGCTGGCCGATTATGGATCCTTACTGGAATAGGGTCAATGAAATTCTTATCCGGGTGTTGTATCATGGAAAATAGGGTGGCCAATGCGTCTACGAACTCATTCTGGATTCTCGGAACATGTTTGAACTCTATCTTTGTGAATATCTTCATCAACTCTTGCACATATTACAAATATGGTAATATTTTGGTATTCTTTGTAGCCCACTCTCCTAGAACCTGATGTACCAAAAGGCCTGAATCACCAATTACCAGCAATTCCTGAATGTTCATGTCAATGGCCAAATTGAGCCCCAAGATACAAGCCTCATATTCTGCTATATTATTGGTGCACGAAAATCCGAGTTTTGCGGATATCAGGTAATGTTGACCTGTCTCTAATACCAAAACAGCTCTGATACCCACTCATTTGAAATTTGCAGCCCCATCGAAGAACATTCTCCAACCGTCATAGGTTTCGGTGATCTCTTCTCCTACAAATGATATCTCTTCATCGGGAAATACGTTTTCAACGGTTCGTATTCTCCTCCTAAAAGATTTTCTGCTAGATGATCTGCTAATGCATGTCCCTTGACCGCCTTCTGAGTTACATATGCGATGTCGAGTTCACTCAATAGTATCTTCCATTTTTCCAGCTTCCCTTTCGGCATGGGTTTCTGGAAAATATATTTCAGAGGATCCATCTTTGATATGAGATACGTGGTATAGGAACAAAAGTAGTGCCTCAACTTTTGAGCTATCCATGTCAGGGCATAGCAGATGCGTTCCAACAAAGAATACCGTGCCTCGTAGGGTGTGACCTTCTTACTTAGATAGTATATAGCCTGCTATTTTCTCCTCGTATCATCGTGTTGTCCCAAGACACAATCGAAAGCCCCATCTAGTACGGACAAATAGAGTAGCAGAGGTCTACCAGGTTCTGGCGAGACCAGTACTGGAAGGTGGACAAATATTTCTTGATTTTGTCAAAAGCTTTCTGACATTCTTTAGTCCAACTTATTGCGGCATCCTTCTTTAATATTTTGAAAATCAGCTCACAGATCACAGTTGATTGTGCTATGAAGCGGTTGATGTAGTTGAGTCACCCCAAGAAGCTCATCACATCTTTCTTATTCCTAGGAGATGGCAAATCCTGGATAGCCTTGACCGTTGATGGATCCAACTCAATTCCTCGGCGGCTAACGATGAATCCTAACAACTTTCCGGCACAGACCCCAAAAGAACATTTTGCGGGGTTCAGTTTTAAATTATACCTTCGAAGCCGATCAAAGAACTTCCTGTCATGAAAAATGGTTGTCATGGCCCGCATATAGGTGGCTCCAGTATTCTTTAGGCCAAACGACATCATTTTGTAGCAATACACCCCTCATGGTATAATAAAGGCTGTCTTTTTGGCATCCTCTTCATCCATCCAGATCTGATGATATCCCGTGAAGCAATCCACAAAAGATTGGAGTTCATGCTTGGCACAATTGTCGATCAATATGTGTATATTGGGCAACTGGAAATCATCTTTGGGACTTGCTCTGTTTAAGTCCCGATAGTCGACACACACTCTGACTTTTTCATCTTTCTTTGGAACTGGAACAATGTTAGCCAACCAGGTCGGATATTCAACCACTCTGAGAACCTTGGCTTTGATCTGCTTGGTGACTTCCTCCTTTATTTTCAGACTCATATCCGGCTTGAACTTTCTAAGCTTCTGCTTTACAGGCGGATATATAGGGTTGGCAGGTTGTTTGTGAGCCACTATGGACGTTCTCAAACCGGTCATATCATCATAGGACCATGCAAAAATATTCTCATACTCCTTCAAGAACCGGTCATACTCTTCTTTCTCTGACGGTGATAGGTGAATGCTTACAGGCGTCTCCTTGACTGTTTCAGAGTCTCCCAAATTAACTGTTTGGGTCTCATCCAAATTGGACTTAGGCTTGTTTTCAAAGTTTTCCACTTCTCTAACAATTTCCTCGGGTATTATATCCTCTTCCAGATCTTCTGAATCATTATCCTTATGTTGCGTTGTCTCATTATATGTTATAGTCGTAGGTTCATCGGGATAGGTAATAATAATGTTGTAGAGAAAAATATAAAGAATAATAATAAATACTAAAAATAACAATACATTAGATAAATCTTGAAAACGTCAAACAAGTACGGTTCCATGACTCGAGCAATTATTTCAAAACAAAATATGCTTAAAACAAAATACTGAAAATGTCTTAGATGCTCATAAAATTGCTTTCAAAATAAATGATGCTAATTGCCAGGCTACCCAGGAATTCAACGGGCCCTTGATGGTGCAACAGTCCAATTCTTGAGAACAACTCCCTCCTCCACGGTCTTAATAATGAGGCCTTCCTTCTGCTTCTCATCAACTATCGCACTGCAATCCATGTCTTCATCCTCCAGAAATAGATTCCTTATGCCAACTAGAATTTTATCTTCTTCGAACTCCCACATCATGTCATTTTGATGAAATGGCTGGCTCAAATATGGTACTGGTTTCTCTAGAGGGTAATAAGGACCACGCCATGGTGGCGACCAATTCTGATACTCGTGCTAGGAGTATTCATACCCAAGACCAAAAGTTGTGCCATGACGCTTTAGCTGTATCAGTTTGGTGATCCCCTAGAGATTCTTACCGAGACCCTTGACATGCTCATACCTTGTCCATGACAATATTCCTTCTATCTTAGTGCTCCACCATTTTTCCTTTTCAATTTCGTTGTCGCACTCGATGCGATGGTATGTTTCTCCACCCAACTTCCTTTTATTCTCGATGACCGGAACAGTTTGACTGGTGTAAATAGGATTACTTCCGTCCCCATAGATGATCACTTCCTGATGGTTCCACTTAAACTTTACGACCTAATGTAGAGTAGAATCTACGGCCCCAGCGGCATGTATCCAAGGTCGTCCCAACAATTGGTTGTAGGTAGCAGATATGTCCAACACTTGAAACTCAACATCAAACTAGGTTGGGCCCATCTGTAGGTTGAGGTTGTTTTCCCCAATTATGGACCTTTGAGACCCATCAAATGCTTTCACATTCATACTTCCTGCTCGTATCTCGTGCAGGCCTTTTCCCAATCTTTTCAGAGTAGTTAGTGGACATATATTGAGACTCGAACCCCCATCTATTAGGACTCTGGCAATGAACTTGTCCTCAAACTACATTGTGATATGCAGTGCCCTGTTGTGACTTAGTCCTTCTGGTAGCAGCTCGTCTTCATGAAAAGTGATTTTGTGGCTTTTACTTGCCCTACCATGTTGGCCATCTCTCCACTGGTGATGTTGTTGGGTACATAGGATTCATTCAACACCTTCATCAGGGCATTCCTATGCGCCTCAGAGTTTTGCAACAGTGATAAAATGGATATTTGAGCAGGGGTTTTGTTCAGATGATCAACCACAGAATACTCTCTTGCCTGCACCTTTCTCCAAAGATCATCTGGTCCAGTCTCAATGACAGGCGGTTTAGAGGCAGCTTATTTTCTTGTTCCTCCCAAATAATCGAATGTATAAATCCTACCAGTTCTGATCATGCCTTGCGCTGCACCTATTTCTTCCATTTTTGCTTCCGCAACATAATCCCATGGTATAACATTAGACCTATAAGATGGCGTAGGTGCTACCATCACAGTGAAAGGCATTTTCCTTTAACCTCAAACGGAGTTGGTGCAGCTACCTCAACTTTAATTGTCGCCTGAGTCTGTACCATGATAGGTGTAAGAGTGATTGGAGATGTTTTAGAATTATCCCCTTCTCGAATGAGTCCAATTGACCCCTCTGAGTCTCATTCTCCATCGGTCTATATCATGTTTACTACTCCACCCATGTGATCTGGGAGAGGATTGTTACGGACATTGGGTGCAACCTCTTTTTCCTGTATGACTTTGGTGTCAATTAATGTCTGAGTCTTATCCTTCAAATTACGACACTCATCAATAGTATGACCTTTCCTGCTTGAGTGATAGGCACATGTATTGTTTGGATTAATCCACTGGGAAGGGTTTTCCATAGCAACAACGGGAATGGGAGTGATATAATCGACAACCTTCAATCTCTCGTACAACTGGTCTATAGGTTCAGCAATTGGGGTGTATTGTCTTGGTGGTCTGCGGTCAAAATTTGGTCTAGGTTTTTGGTAGTTTTGGTGGGCTGGTGGTGAGTGGTAGTATGATGGTCGGGTGTTATAAGTATGGTAAGTGGTGGTAGGTTGTTGGTATCTGGGAGGTAAAGGCTGATATGTGGGTGGAGGTGTTTGGTATGTAAGAGGAGACTTTGGACCTTGGGCTACCATCACCGCACCTACTTCCTTCTTCTTGGAGATACCTCCTGACTGTAAGGCTTTTTTTGTGGGTTGGAGTTTTAAAAATTTGTCACCATTCCGCTTTTGATCCCTTCTTCTATTCTTTCTCCCAATTTGATGATGTTAGAAAATTTATGGTTTTCAATAACCATTAGTCTTTTGTAGTATTGCGGATCCTGAGCTCTGACGAAGAACTTATTCATCTGTTCTTCTTCCAGTGCTGGCCTTACTTTTGCAGCTTTAGACCTCCACCGAGTAGCATACTCGCGGAAAGTTTCCATTGGCTTATTCTTGAGATTCTGAACGTAAATAATGTCTGGTGCGTTTTCTATGTTAAACCTGAACCGATCCATAAAATCTGATGCCATGCTCACCCAATTAACCTTTTTCTTTGGGTTCTGACTGATGTACCAAGACAGGGCGTCTCCGATGAGGCTCTTCATGAACATCTTCATGCGTATTCTTTCATCCCTGCCAACTCCTATAAGATTGTCACAATATTCTCAAGTGCACCTTCAGATCACCAGTTCTGTCGAACATTTCGAACTTAGGAAGTTTGTAACCCTCCGGCAGTTCTACATCTGACTGAATACACAAATCTTCATAATTCAAACCCTCAATGCCTTTGCCCCTTCGACACTTTGAACTCTGCCAATACGTTTCTTGAGTTCCTCCGCCATGTTCTTGATGAGTAGGTCCTTCTCGGTAGATTTAGATATGTATAGGGTCTGTTGTGGGGTGTGGGGTAAGGTTTCCACATATATGGGATTGCTTTGGTGGACTACAGGAATCTGGGCGTAATGGTGGTCATTGGTTGAGTTTGCGGGTCAGGAGTAGGCGGTGGTGCATTCTGAAGGGTGTGGTATGTGGTTATTTGTGTGTATTGAGTTGGGTGGTGATGGTGTTGTCGAGGAGTAGGTATCGGTGAAGGGTTGTGGTTCTGAGGAGGTGTGGCATATTGATGTGGTGCAGGAGGATTTGGCAGATTTTGTGTGTTTTGGGGAGGTACCGGGTATTGGGCGTTTGTGTTTTGTTGGTTAAGGTCGGGGACGTTTAGAGTAAGGGAAAGGTTTGCTAAGTTTCGGACCTGCTCAAGTTCCCCTTGTAGCTCCAATATTTTCTGTTCCAGATGTAGGACCAATTCGTTCTATGCTGGAGTATTCCGACCGTCCGAGGTTTTAACGTTCTCTGCATTGTCCTTTCTGATACCGCTTAAATCGTCCATTATTTTTGTCCCTTTGCTTTTGCCTTTAGGATAACTTGGTGGAGGAGGAGGTGGAGGACCTCTAGATCTAGTATGATATGCAGATGATGCCAGTATGCACGAACCAACCTTTGGGGAATGCGAATAAACAAAATAAAAGAAAAACAAAAAAGGTAACCAAGTCAGTATAGGTTATTAAGAGGATATTTGCAGTATTATAAATTCGTGTCCTAATTTTGGGGACCTCATTGTTCCCTAGGTAGGCCTAAGTAACACATAGGTTTGGAGAAAATTGATGCCAATAATTGCGTCATTTCATTAATGTGATAAATGAACCAAATCTCTACTAAAACAACAATAATTATAAAGAGTTACTAATGGCATTTGCCCTATTACAATCAAAGTCTAAAACGAGTCTAGAAAGGAAATAAAACATTATTCCTAATCTATTTGGTCCTAGAGGGACCTTCTCCATGCTTGGACTTCTTAGCTCTATCAATCAGGTTCCCCAGGTTGCGCATGTCTAACAGCAGATAAGCCCTTGCTAGATGCCCTCCTTCTTTGCCCTCTGTATTCTGACAGTTTAAGATCCTTTTCCTCATCTTTCCCTCAAGCTCCATCAACCCCTGCTCCAAATATTCCAACCTCTATATTGATTTAGTAGCGATTCCTTTCCACTCATTGATTGCTTCCATGTCCACTTTATGTTGTTCCAAATGCCTGGCTTCAGACTCGAAAACCCTTTTGCGCAACATCCTGTATTTACTTGTGCTTCAGCAACATCGTCTATGACCCTATTCTTCAGATTAATCCCTCGCTTGACATCTCCCGCTATATAATCTACCAACCATGATGGATATAAGTACACATGGCCGACATGATACTGATCTGGATCTTTCTCTAGAATGATCTTTTGATGCCACATATGTTGTGCCTCGAACTTGAATGGAATGGTGTTCCCCTTGAAGTCTGCTTTGTACTGGACCATGTTGAAAACCCGAGGTATAACCTGCTTTCTCCCAGCTTGCCTCGTAACCTTTTTAGGAGCATAATGATAGATTCATCTCAACCCGATAAGCACTAGATGAAGAGTCTCTCTTGACCTGATGATGAAATCGCTGCTAGGGAACCATTCGAACATCCAATGCGCTCTTTCATCAATCAAATTGCTGAAGAAACGTACCCATCTCACAGCATTTCCTGGTTGCGCAAACATGTTTAGGATAAAATTCATTCTCTTCGGATGATGATAGGCTATGTGGTCATTCCATGGTCATCGCGGAAGTTCTTGACGGTATTTACCTCTCTGAAAGTGTTCTAACAACCATACCTGCAACAACAAATTGCAACCCTCGAAGTTCCCAAATCTTTTTTGTAATTGTCTGAAGCCCGGTACATCTCCGCCAAGATCATAGGGACAATGGTGTAAGTTTACCCCTCGATTCCCTCCATTAAAGTCCTAGCGACCATAGCTAGGCGAGTGTGGATCCTTTCTCCCTTCATCGGAAATATCATCATTCCCAAAAAACAGAAAATGAATACGAAAACCCGGCGGTGTGTCCAACCCAGAGAAGTAATGGCAAGTTCATCATGGTAAAGGCGATATGACTTGCTATGCACATAATGCTCATAAAGGAACTCAAATGGTATATAAGACTTCTTCAGACAGAGTAACTCATCATTTTTCTTGAAATTCATTATTTTCAAGAAACCTCGGGAAATATGGTTTTTCGGTACCAACAAATCAGGGCTATCCCATGGGAGTCCAGCGAAGCCTCCTATTTCCTCTAAAAGAGGAGTCATTTCTATGTCGCCAAAACGGAAGACGACTCTCTTCTCATCCCAAAATATGGTGGCAGCCTTAATTAATGCATTATTTGGCTGAATGTCTAATAAAGACAGTAAATTCCCGAGGACTCTTTTTACATGGTTTTTGTCACTTGGTGAGAGGTTTTTCCGCCAATCCAGCAGCAAAGGTGGGATATTTTGAACCATGCCGAACCTGGAGACTTCGTGCCTCATTTCTACAAAACAAATAAAATTAGCCCTTTCCCCCTTCAGATTTGACTATTTACACATTAATGATCGACATATATGCATATTTTCTCCAAATAATGTACATATCGTGATGGTATCCATTGGGATTACGGAAATCCCGACGAAATTTGGACAAGGCTTGCCTTAGCGGGTTATTACACGGACAACGTTCTAACCCATACTAGGTTTGGACATTATGCATGCACAGTTAACATTAGAGTGGGGTTTCTAGAAGAGTCTAGACCGGTACCCTCAAGTGGACAACTTGAGAGGGAAAGGCACAGAACCGTCGACTGCACCGGTGATCTACCAATTTTACCACAAATAAGCCTTTCCAAATTTAAAGGGTGATTTCGAAAGAGCGCGGACACTCATCAAGCGCCGCTATGGTATTAATTGGGCACGAGTAGAATATGATGTGGAGCATGCTTTATGCAAAGATAAACAGCACGTTGTCAAATATTTTTCATGATGAAAACAGTAAATGTAGTATAAAATGAAAAGTAAAAGACATGAAAAGAAAGGAAAACAAGAAGAAGTTAGTTCGTGCAATGTGGAAATCGTAAAAAGTAAGCGAGGGAGTAAGGGTGGGGAGAAACATGGTGTAGCAATTTAGAAGGCGACTTGGAGCAAATAAGTACAACTAAAAAAGGAACACACATGTTAGAGCCAATTTGAGCAAAGAAGGGAAAATAAGGGGAGGGATTTGCATATTAATACGAATTCAAATAGAGGGAGAATAAGGGAAAGGGTGTGCATGCAACAATAAAAAGGGAAACAGGAGCGGGATATTCATGTAGCAGCAAAATAATAAAAGAACAAGAAAACACATTTATCAGAGCAGACTAATTCATATAAATCAAGTTTGCTATGGTAAGAGCCTAAATATCCCCAGCAGAGTCGCCACGCTGTCAGGCCCCGTTTTCTCGCAAAATCGGATCTCGACATGTGACAACTCTTTTAAAGGAGGTATTAAAAGAGCAGAGTCACCACCTAACATTAAGGTACGTTAGGGAACCTATTTGCATATGAATCGGGTTTGACTAATTTGCATCACCAAAGATCGCGTAAGGGCTCGAAATTACCTCAAAAAGAAGGTGTTAGGCACTCTTTGAGGTCCATAACTGTGGGTCCCGACCGAACTTGAATTATATGAATTAGTCATATAAACAAAGACAGAGAAAACAAGAAGTTTGGGAAGTTTGATTATCAAAGACTTTGAATAAATACAAACACTTGATTCAAAGATAAGATGGGGGGTCCTAAGTTTTTTAGCCTAAAGGATAACCCCGTGCAACATAAATAATACTTCGTAACTCCTCAAGATGGAGTGTTACTCGTATTATTCAGCGGGCACAGACTATCATCTCATGCTACCCGATTACTATCTTTAAGTTATTACCTAAAGCGCACTAGTTGATTCTAAATCATGCCTGCACTAACCATCCCATGCCTATGGTCCATGAGACATTTGGACCTCTATTTTTTGGGTGTTCTAGACTTGACTTAGGCTTCGCAAAAAACTAGGAGACAATTCAAAATAAATAGGACTGCAATTAGATCCAATTAAAGGCTCACATTAGCCTCCGCAATTAGGCAAACAAATTCACGTAAACAGATTTTACATATTAGGCAGTTTTCAGAATTGAAGGGATTGCAGTTGTTAAAATCTATAGGCATGGTTTCTAGATGATCTGATTCAGATGCGCAAGCCATTTTTAGACCTAATGATTTCCAAATTACCAATTGGTAAATGCTAGATGCCGCTAAGTGGCTTATTACAGATTATCAGTATACACATCTATATGGATGATTTCTAAGTGATTTATACAATAAAAATAACGGAACTTATTGGAAATGCTCAAAATTATTACGCTTCCTACTAATCGCGTGGATAAGCAATAAAACAGTGTTTGAAAAGCGTGTAGTGATGTCCTATAGGCATGATTTCTAAATCTTGGCGATTGGAACTGATTCTCATACAATTAGCTCCTATAGGCATGCTTTCTAGATGGGCGATGAGATTGCAATAGCGAATTAATTAGTTAAAATCCTATGGGCATGATATCTACTGAGCAGATTAAGGAGCAGTCGTTAGCAATTATTTCCTATAGGTATGTTGTCTAGCAACACATAACAGTAGACCCAAGAGTAGATAGAATACTCATGCATTGACAACATACTAATTATGTGAGTGTGTGATCCCCTAATGACATGATTTCTAATAGTGCCTAAAGAGATTCACATATAACAAGTCGGATAGTAAATAGATCACACAAATCCTATAAACATACTTTCTACCCCTTTTTCATGCAGATATTAAGAGATACCCATTCCCCAGTTTCACTATCACCCAATTGTTATTACAGAATTATTATAGGCCCAATAATGAATAAATTACAAAGTAGTACAAGCAATAACAGTAGGCCCAAGACAGGCCCAAAAGATACCCAGCACTGACAAGCCTTCAACTAAGCTCTTTCTTCACATAGATCTCAATATAGCCCAAAAACTATAGAAGAACTCGAACCAAACCCAACAACCATGGTTTGATCATATGATCTAGGAAACGATCACTTACACAAGTCAATTTGCACATTCATCAGGCAGAAAGAAGGACAGAACCGAGTAATAAGGAAAATGGCCAAAGAACCTCAGGCTCTAGTGTGCCAGAGTTCACAAGGGTCTTAAAATGGACCCCGAGCAGTACTCACACTAGGGAGGTTAATAGAGAAAGCTTTAGTGGCCTTGGCTTTCAGCCGACCAAGAATTATAGGTTCAGAATAGGGTAAACAACTAATGAGAATAAAAATAGTAGTCAAATAACAAAGTTTGAAGAAGTGCATTTGCATTTTAGGAACATGCATTGCATAAGTGATCACACAATGAACATATCAACACAGAGGTAAACAAACTCAAGAGATAGGTTAATATCATAAGTCCACACTTAGCACATTGAGGCAAGGGATATTTGTAAGAAAGCAAGGGGGATTATGACTTCCGGGATTACGAAATTAATAAGCAAGGCATTATGCCAAATACGACAAACAACAGAATACTAACTTAACATGTTCAAGCCTAAGGGTCAAATTATCCTAAGCACCAGGGGTTGAACAGTGCAACTCACACCAATAAGGCAAACATAATCAAATGTTATAGAGAACACAAGTTAAGAAGCTATTCTAGAAGGTTCTAACTAGTTGCTAGGGAGTACAAAGTTAGGCAGGGTAAGGACATACTAAGTGAATAAAATGATCATAGGAGCAAATCATAGCTAGAATGAGGGTCTTAGCATGGATTGGAGGCATATCACAGATACAAATCAATCACTATAAAAATCCAGGACAAGGCAAGAAACAAACTGATATCATATAACCAATGTAAACACTCAAAGTACCAACATATTAAGCTAAACGAACTTCAAACAGTCTAAATTGCTCAAGTTAAACACAAATACATTTTAGAACTGACAATTTAGGCATGAGCACATGCTAGAGAGGTTCATATCATAAGCAAAGTTACACATAGAGATAGTCTAAAAACACATTAGGTTATGCAATTTCATAGGCATGAATATGCTAATCAGGAATATAAGAGAATGAACATTGCAAAGGCTAAAGAACTCACCAGTTACTGATTGACAAGTAGACAAACAAAAAAAGAACAAAATCACTTTGAACGTCAACACAACAGTATAACCCAGGACCTTAGATGCGTCAAGTTCCCAAGGGCTTCAAGGAACCCAGGGCAATGCTTACACCCAAGGAAGGTCAAGAGAAATAGGAATTCTGGTGGCCTTGGCTTTCAATCGGCCAAGAGCCAAAGTAGAAAATGAACAACAAAGTGAAGATCTTTAGTTTTTTAGTGGACATTTTTTGATTCAAAGTCTGTCCAAAAGGGAATGGGGGAGGGGTTTATATAGCAGTCAAAATCGAGCAAACATATAAGGAAACATAATAATTTAAGAAACAAACAAGGAAAAGAAACATGCAAATCGATTTGAAATCAATTTAAGAGAGAAAATCTATAAACCCTAGTTTTTTTTAGGGAAAGTGTAAATCAGCAGAAACCAAACAAAATCGAACTCACACAGTATAGTATTGAACATATGTAGACGAAATAGTGCTCAAAATTAAAGAATCGAATCACTTTAGTTCGAATTTCGAAAGGTATTGCTTGCCATGTTTAGGCAAGCACCTAGGTAATACCACAAACGGATAACCAGTACTAAAAGGATTCGAATATGGCAAAAGAATGGTAGTCGAATCCCATTATTAGTGGGATTAGGAAAGGGGATTAGGGGGGGAGGGGCAGCAAGGGTTCTCCAGAAGAGAGAATAAGAGAGTTGAGCGTTTAGGGGCGGTGGATTAAGGGGAAATGGGTAGGGTTCTGGGTTAGGTTAATTTAAGAGGGGGAGTGAACGATGGTCGTTGATCTTGAGAGATAAAAAATTGGACGGGCGGGTCGTTTAGAAGCGGGTCGCGACCGGTATTAGACATGTGTCGTTTGGCTTTGGGCTGGGTATTTGAGTGTTTGGGTCATTCATTTGGTCCGAAATTGGTTTAAAAATTGGGCTGTTGTTTAAATACCCAAAATCTATCAAAAACTAATTTATAAAAATAATTAATAAATAAAAAAAATATATTATTTATGTACTAAAATGATTGAAAATAATAAATTAACATTATAAAAATATAAAAAGCTATTTTGGAACAAATAATGTAATTATACATGAATATAGGCTATTATTGCAAAAAAATGCAATTAGCCTAAAAATGCAAATGCAATTATAGAAAAATGAAGTAAAATATTATAAAATATACATGTTGGTGTAAATAATAAGTTTGGATGATTAAGTCATCGCAAAATAATTTCAAGGATAATTATTAGATATTTATATAATAAAAATATAGAAAGAAATTGATTTAGAGCTTTAAACATTATGAAAGTTATAGAAAATGCTTGCAAGGTTTGTAAACTAAATGATGATGCAAATATGCTATTTTGAAAGTATATATGCATTAAAAAAAATATGAGGGAAAAATTGGGTATCAACACTAAATGCGAGAGAATAAAGCATTTCTTAGCTTGATATGTTTGCGTTTGGTGATCTTTGTCGGTGTGAAGATAGTGATCTTGCTGTGTGTATGTATTTGCGGATGTTCCTGTTATGTTCATTGTGCCTGCATCCTAAGAATAATCATGAGTTTTGCGAGGCAAAGGTTGGTTCGTGCTATCGATTCCTTGCTTCGCCTTTGCTTTCGTCTAAAGTCCCTACTTGAGTCACCCCGAGTAACGTTTGACTGCTATAGAAACAATTTTTTTTAAAACATGCATTTGATAAATTATTTCTGAAAATGTAGTTGTTTGAAATATGTGATAATACATGAGAGCAAATAATTTGTTCAATTGATAACTGTGACACACTTTTGAGACATTGCAACCTCCTCGACTCGGAATTTTGAGGATCCTCCTCGACTCGGAATTTTGAGGATCCTCCTCGACTCGGAATTTTGAGGATCCTCCTCAAAATTCTACCCTAGTTTAAGTGCATACTTTTTGTGATACATTTCTTGGAGATTCCAAACATGATGAGGTCGGACAAACTCGAGATCCTGCCCCAAATTTTAACCATAAGGGGAATGAAGATTTTATTTTGATGTGACCGAACCCACAGGGTTTCCTACGTATCCCCTCTTAAACGGGAATCAGGTCAAGCATAGTTCAGTTACATAAAAAAGAAAGTGCGAACATAATCTTAAACATAGTATCTATTGACTGCATCAGAATTGATAGGTTTTAGCCAAATCTCTCCATCCATTTCTTCAAGTATAAGTGCCTCTCCTACTAATACTCAGTGAATCATGTAAGGGCCTTGCCAGTTGGGTGATAATTTCCCCTTTGCTTCATCCTGATGTGGGAAGATCTGTTTCAACACCAATTGCCCTGGTGTGAATTACCTTGACCTGGTTTTTTTTATTGAAAGCCCTTGCCATTCTATTCTGGTAGAGTTGACCGGTACATACTGCGTTCATTATTTAACCATGAATGAGAGCTAGTTGTTTATATCGGTTCCATACCCAATCTACGTTGTTGAGCTCAGCTTCCTGTATGATTCTTAAGGAAGTGATTTCTACTTCGACGGGAATAACGACTTCAGTACCGAAAACCAGTAGATAGGGGATTTCCCTAGTGGATGTACAGACTGTGGTGCGATACTCGAGCAAAGAAAATGGTTGCATCTCGTGCCATTGTTTGTAATTGTCTACCATTTTCCTTAATATTTTCTTGATGTTCTTGTTGGCGGCTTCTATGGCTCCATTCATTTGTGGCATGTATGTTGTAGAGTTCCGACGCTTGATCTTGAATATTTCACACATGGATTTCATCAAGTCACTGTTGAGATTGGCAACATTGTCAGTAATAATTGACTCAGGTACCCCAAATCAACAAACGATGCAGTCCCAAACAAAATCTGCTACGACCTTCTTAGTTATAGCCTTATAGGATGCAGCTTCAACCCATTTTGTGAAGTAGTATATGGCCACCAGAATGATCTTGAAGTAGTCTATCGACAAACGATGCTTGATCTTGAATATTTCACACATGGCTTTCATCAAGTCACTATTGAGATTGGCAACATTGTCAGTAATTATTGACTCAGGTACTCCAAATCGGCAAACGATGCGGTCCCGAACAAAATCTGCTATGACCTTCTTAGTTATGGACTTATTGGATGCAGCTTCAACCCATTTTGTGAAGTAGTCTATGGCCACCAGAATGAACCTATATTCGTTTGAAGCAGCGAGTTCAATTGGTCCGATGACATCCATACCCCAAGCAGAGAAGGGCCAAGGTGAACTTGTTACATTGAGTTCGTTGGGCAGCACTTGTATCATATCAGCATGTATCTGGAATTGGTGACACTTTTGAACATATTTGATACGGTCTGTTTCCATAGTCATCCAGAAATACCCTCCTCTTAATATCTTCTTGGCTAGAACGAAACCATTCATGTGGGGTTCACAGGTTTCGGCATATATTTTCTCGAGCAATCTAGATGCCTCATTGGCATCGACACATCGCAACAATCCTAAATTAGGAGTTCTTATAAATAAAATTCCTCCGCTTCGGAAGAAATGGTTGGCCAATCTTCGAAGTGTGCACTTCTGAGCGTGTGTAGCGTGTTCTGGATATTCTCCATTTTCTAGGTATTCCATGATGTCGTGGAACCACTGATTTTCGTCAATTTCTTCCTCAACATGAGCACAATAAGTTGGCTGCTTATGAATTCCTATTAGGATAGGATCGGTGAAATTCTTGTCTTGGTGTTGTATCATGGAGGATAAAGTGGCTAATACATCTTCAAACTCATTTTGAATCCTTGGAACATGCTTGAATTCTATCTTTGTGAATCTCTTGATCAGTTCTTGTACACAGTGTAAGAATGGCAATATTTTGGTGTTCTTCGTAGCCCATTCTCCTAGAACCTGGTGCACCAATAGATTTGAATCTCCGATTACCAGCAACTCCTGAACGTTGTGCACGAAAACCTGAGTTTTGTAGATACCGAATAGTGTTGACCGGTTTCTGATACTAAGACAACTCCCAGATCCGATACCCACTCCTTTGAAGTTTTCTGCTCCGTCGAAGAACATCCTCCAATAATCATATGCCTTGGTAGTATCTTCTCCTACAAACGATACCTCCTCGTCGGGAAAATATGTTTTCAATGGTTCGTATTCTCCGTCTGCGGATGTTTCTGCCAAGTGATCCGCCAATGCCTCCTCGTCGGGCCCTTGCCCTTTGACTGCCTTCTGATTTTCATAGACGATGTCGAACTCACTCAGTAATATCTTCCACTTTGTTAACTTACCCGTAGGCATGGGTTTTTGAAAGATGTATTTTAGCAGATCTATCCTTGATATGATATATGTAGTGTACGCATAGAAATAATGTCTCAACTTCTGGGTTGTCCATGTCAGAGCACAGCAGGTACGTTCCAATAAAGAATACTGAGCTTTGTAAGGTGTGAACTTCTTGCTCGAATAATATATCGCATGCCCCTTCCTTCCAGTTTCATCATGTTGTCCTAGAACACAACCAAAGGCCCCATCCAACATAAACGGATAAAGCAGCAAGGGTTTTCCTGGTTCTGGTGGGACCAACACGGGCAGTTTGGATCAATACTCTTTGATTTTGTCGAAGGCTTTGTGGCATTTTTCAGTCCAGCTTGTTGCATCATCTTTCCTCAGCATTCTGAAGATTAGCTCACATATTACCATTGATTGTGCTATAAACGGCTGGTATAATTGAGGCGCTCTAGAAAACTCATCATATCATTTTTATTCTTTGGTGGTGGAAAGTCCTGGATAGCTTTGATTTTTGACGGGTCTAACTCGATATATTTGGTGACTGACGATGAAGCCTAACAACTTTCTAGCAGGGACTCCGAAGGCACATTTTGCAGGGTTCAACTTCAAGTTGTATTTTCGAAGCCAATCGAAAAATTTCTTCAGGTCTGCTGTGTGATCCGAACTCCTTTTAGATTTGATGATAACATCATCCACGTACACCTCAATTTACTTGTGTATCATGTCATGGAAGATAGTCATCATGGCCCTCATGTAGGTGACCCCAGCATTCTTCAAACCGAACGACATCATTTTATAGCAATATATTCTCTATGGTGTGATAAAGGCGGTCTTTTCGGCATCCTCCCCATCCATCCAAATCCGGTGGTACTGCGAAGCAATCCACAAAGGATTGGAGTTCATTCTTGGCGCAATTGTCAATCAATATGTGTATGTTAGGCAGCGGGAAATCATCCTTAGGACTTGATCTATTCAGATCTCGGTAATCGACACATACTCTAACCTTCCCATCCTTCTTTGCTGGCACAATGTTGGCTAACCATGTCGGGTATTAAACTACTCGGAGAACCTTGTCTTTGATTTGATTGGTGACCTCCTCTTTTATCTTCAAACTCATATCTGGCTTGAACCTTCTGAGCTTCTACTTTATCGGTGGACACATGGGATTGATGTGTAGCTTGTGAGCTACTATGGATGTGTTCAAATCAGTCATATCGCCATAAGACCATGCAAAGATATCCTCATACTCCTTTAGGAACCTGATATACCCTTCTTTCTCTGACGGTGATAGATGAATGCTTATACGAGTTTCCTTAACTGTTACAGAATCCCCTAAGTTAACGGCCTCAGTTTCTTCTGGATTAGACTTCGGTTTGTTTTCAAACTTCTCTACTTCTTTGATAATTTCCTCAGGTATTATATCATCTTCCGAATCATTGTCCTTATGTTCATTGTCTCATTACATGTCACAGTTGTAGGTTCATCGGGATATGTAATAATTATGCTGAAAAGAATGTAGAAAGATAATAATAAATATGGAAAGCAGTAATGCATTAAAACTTTAAATGCCAACAAATACAACTCGATGTCTCGAGTAATTATTTCAAAACAAAATACTGAAAATGTCTTAAATGCTCAAAACTATTTGAAAATAATTCGTGTTAATTTGCCAGGCTACCCAGGAACTCGGCGAGCCCGGGATGGTGCAACGGTCCAGTTTTTTAGAGCAGCTCCATTTTCCATTGTATGAATAGTAAGGTCCTCCTCTTCCTCCTCAACAATTGCACTATAGTCCATGTCTTCTTCGTCTAGAAACATCTTCCTCATGCTAGCCAAAACTTCATCTTCCTCAGATCCCCACATCATTTCAGCCTGATGGAATGTCTGGTGCAAAGGTGGTACAGGTTGTTCCAGCAGATAATAAGGGGCACGCCACGACGGTGTCCAATCCTAATATTCTTTCCATGTATATTCATATACAAGTCCAAAGGTCGTGCCATGATACTGTGGTTGTACGGGTTTGGTGATCCCCTGAAGCTTTTTGCCAAAACCCTTGCCTGGTTCATATCCCGTCCACAACAATATACTTTCTATCTTCTAGCTCCACCATTGATCCTTTTCAATTGTGTTCACATGCAGTGATATGTTTCTCCTCCCAACTTCCTCCTGTTCTCGATGACTGGAACAGTCTGATTGGTGTAGATGGGGTTGCTTCCATCTCCATGAATGATCACCTACTGATGTTTCCACTCGAACTTCACAGCCTGGTGCAGAGTTGAAGCCACTACCACGGCTGCATGTATCCATGGCCATCCCAACAATAGATTGTAAGTAGCAGATATATCTAGCACTTTGGACCCATATGTAGATCGAGGTTGATTTCTTCGATAGTGGCTCTATGAGATCTATCGAGCGCCTTCACATTCATGCTTCCCATTCGTATCTCGTACATGCCTTTACCCAATATATTTATAGGGGTCAGTGGGCATATGTTCAAACTCGAACCTCCATCTATCAAGACCATGGCGATGAACTTATCCTCGAATTGCACTATGATGTGCAACACCCTGTTGTAACTCAGTCCTTCTGGTGGTAACTCATCTCCATAGAAAGTGATTTTGTGGCTCTCCAGTACCTGTCCGACCATGTTAGCCATCTCTCCACTAGTGATGCTGGCGGGTACATAAGCTTCACTTAACACCTTCATCAAAGCATTCGTGTGCGCGTCTGAGTTTTGCAACAGTGATAAGATGGATATCCGAGCAAGAGTCTTGTTCAGTGGTCAGTCAATAACAGAGTACTCCCTTGTTTGTATCTTTCTCCAGAGATCGTCAGTGCCAGTCTCAACAACATGCGGCTTAGGTGCAGCTTCCTTGCTCGTTCCTCCCAGATTATCAGCCGTGTAAATTCTGCCAGTCCTAGTCATACCTTGCGCGACACCTGTTTCTTCCATTTTGGCTTTTCCCTTTCTCCTTACTTTCGCAATATAATCCCACGGGATAGACTTGTAAGATGGTGTAGGAGCTACCATTACAGTGAATGTTGTAGATACCTCAACTTCAAATGGTGCTAGGGTTGTACCACAACTAGCGTGAGGGTGACCAGAGATGTTTTAGGAGCGTCTCCCTCTCGAATAAGTCCAATGGACCCTTCCTGATCCCACTTCTCATAAGTTTCTATCACGTTCACTCCCTCACCTCTGTAATCCGGGAGAGTGTTGTTGCAAACATTTGGTGCAACTTCCTTTTCTTGTATAACCTTAGTGTCGTTCATCGTCTGAATCTTGTCTTTCAACATACGACACTCCTCAATGGTATTACCATTCATGCCTAAATGATAAGCATATGTTTTGTTGGGGTTGATCGATTGGCAAGGATTTTCCACGACAACAACAGGAATGAGGGTGACATAGCCGGCGACCTTCAGTCTCTCATACATTTGGGCTATGGGTTCAACAATTGGGGTGTATTGTCTAGGTGGTCTGCGGTCGAAATTTTGATGTGGCTTTGGGTAGTTTTGGCGGGTGGGTAGAGGTAAATGGTAATATGCAGTTTGAGTGTTATAGGTATGGTAGGTGGTGGAAGGGTATTGGTATTTTGGTGGTGAGGGTTGATATGTTGGTGGAGGTGTTTGGTATGTGAGGGGAGACTTAGGGCCCTGGGCTACCATCACGATACCCACTTCTTTCTTCTTTGAGATACCTCCGGATTGCAAGGCTTTATTCGTGACTTGCAGTGCCTCGAAATTCGTTACCATCCCACTCTTGATTCCTTCTTCTATTCTTTCCCATAATTTGATGATGTCGTAGAACTTGCGATTTTCGATGATCATCAAACTTTTGTAATATTGCGGATCTTGAGCCCTAACAAAGAAGTTGTTAACTTGTTCTTCCTTAAGTGTTGGCCTTACCTTTGCGGCCTCTTGTTACGACACAAACCGCAGGGCCGCGCAGGCACCCGGTACCTTACTCAACCGAGTACCAACATAACATGTCTTTCTTATCGTACTATCATGGGTAAATGGGCCAAAAAGACAGTCATGAGATAACTAGAATAAAACATAATGGAATACTAGACATAGGACGTCCAACATAATATAGAAACTTATATATGTGAGATACGTGCCTATAAGGCTAACATTATCATTTGTAAACTCAAAACATAAGCCGACAAGGCCATACAAGTATCCATATACCTGGCATCTATCTACATGCCTCTAAGAGTACATAAACATCATAAAGGTCGGGACAGGCCCCCGCCATAGCAGTCAATACATGTCCAAATCATACTGACCAAATAGGCAACTCCGGAGCAAGTGAAGAGCACTAACACCTTCCGCTGAGCTGATAGCCTACTAGGAGGACTTTCAACCTGTCTACCGGGACCTGCAGACATGAAACGCAGCGTCCCCAGGAAAAAGGGATGTTAGTACAAATAAAGTACCGAGTATGTAAGGCATGAAAAGCAGTATATAATAGACATGAAAGAAACATGGAGTAAAAAACTCAACCTATAAGTCTGAATAGCTCTGAGAATCATGAGACATTTATAATGTCATGCATATATGTATAAATGCCGTACCATGCATAGGTATATGCGTACATAATATCATCAAGCCTCTCAGGGAGTCCCATCATATCATCTCGGCCACTGTTGGTGAACTCATTAACGTATACCAGCTGATCAGGTAGTGGTGTGTATATAATGCCATAACCTTTCCCCCATACCCCATATACATATAGTATACGCATATATAACGCCATCTGGTCATGGGTCAATATACATGTATAAATGAATGCAGTGCATAATGAAATAAGTCAATAAGATCTCTCAGAATGACATGAGACCCATGAACAGACGATGTGATAGTAGGACATATGGAGAATCAAGAACATAGGTAACCCTAGTACTTCTAGGAATATAATCATTCGTGATAGTGGCATACTTGCTCGTTTCGTTGTAGCATATGAATCATGACAAAAGAAAGAAGGAATAGCCTTAACATACCTTATCACAATCTCTCCAATAACCACGTTGAACTTGCCGCATTGCACCTTAATCTACAACAATGATAATAATACTATCATTACATTACGGAAGGTTCAACTATCGCATAACGAACGACAAGCTTATTTTATAATAAAACGGACAACATCTCCCCTATAATCTTTACTTCCCCCCAATTCATCATAACACCACCAACAACAACAAGAACACAACAAAAACAGCATTTATACATCATTTTCCAACCTTATCTCCATCATAATATACCACAAAACAGCCCACACACCCTAATCACTTCATACACGAAACGACAACTGTAGTAGTGTCAAACAACCTGAAAATGTAACGATGAATGACAAGCCCACCATTATGCCATTATGTGGTGTTTCTCCACTCCGTTTCTCCTCCAAATATCCATAATACATCAGCAAACCATAAAACCCAACAGAAACATGAAACAGCCCACAAAACAGTCCACTACAAGTTGAACGACTCGAACTCACGGCTTTCGATCACCGTCCCGTGAGTTCTTACAATTAGGAAGCGAATTTATCAACATTCATTTAGATTTAAAAAGCATAAATACAGAAATCAGGTATTTTCCTAACCATGAAGTACCTAACAAACTCAAACTACAAAGAAAACGAGAGGCGATATAATAATACTTAAATCGTAGGGATCATTCTAATGTTATCGCTTCTTTATTTCGTGAAAGGGATGCTGATCTTGCTTCAGATTTCTTGGAGCAGTTCTTGGTTAGCTTGAGAGTATTCTTTTGTAAGTGTTCTGTGTATAATGATGATATAAATAAGGAAGAAGATAACTTATAAGCCCACCGCCTCAATTCTCCAAGCAGGTGAGTAAGCTGCCTGCTAGGCAGCTTGAGTAGTTCCACTTCGGACACGTGTATCTCTCTACTTCGATATCGTATTGCCAAACCGTTTGCAGCGTTGGAAACTAGACACATAGGTATTTAATTTCATATAAACATATCCATGTAACTCTCAATAGATTGGGATAAAATGGCCTCGCAATTGGGCCTATAAACCTGCCAGTTTCTCCGAAGTGCGACGATGTGACTTGGTGACCTTACTTTAAAAATTCATATTTCTCTATCCCGATGTCGTATGAATAAATGGTTTGTACCGTTGGAAACTAAGTTCCAAGACCTTCATTTTAGTATGAGATATGTCCAAAATAACATCATAAATCTTACAAATTTAATTTCTCAAAACGGCTCATTATAAGGCAAATCTTAACTCGATTTTTCCGTAAGTTAAATCTAATTTTTTCCAAACTTTATATTTTATATCCAAACATAATATATAGTTATATTATGAATTTAAACTCATTCAAATCATGATTAACAAGTCTCATATTCATTATATCTCACCTTAGGATGCACAGGGTGTAACACCAAACTTGTCGACTTTCGACAAAACTTATTTTCTTCAATTCGTTTAGCTTCTAAGCTTTCCAACCATCTTGGTACTTGTTATTCATGATATTAAATATTTGTAACCTTCACGGCAACATGATTAACTTACTTTATAAACTTTTCAAACATGATTTCATTTCTGATCTTACATCAATTAACTTACGACGTACTCTTACGTACGAAAACATGGGGTATAACATCATTCCCCCCTTTGGAACATTCGTCCTTGAATGTTGACTGATGCGCTTATTAGTCTCATAACCCATAGATATTACGAATATTTTAATATTGTCCTTGCCATCTAGACAACTGTTTTATGAATAAATACAAAGGCCAGGGCATTCCCTCCTTTAGGCCTCTTTCTTACACCACGACTTGTGGTCGGAATCCTTCCATTCTCGTAACTGTTGCTACCTTCTATCATGCAACTTGTACGACTCTGATCTTATAAGTGTGCCTATGAGACTCTTCTCTCACTTCTTTTTTCCATCTTTTAGCCAATCTCTAGGCCTCACTTTGGGAACATAAAAAGAACTTTAACAACCTGACCCTCTGGACATCTATAGGTGTACTAAAGTTCTTCGTTTGGTTTTTTGTCGAACTTACGACTATTGCTATATTTCGTTTCATAGCCTCAGTTATCTATTCTTATAGCTTTACTACATCTAGATAGGTTATGCTATACCATAATACTTACTTCAGTTTATTACTACCTAGGTCTGCTACCCAACTCCAGGTTACTCTCTCGCTTTTTATCCTATGTGTATAAATCTAAGTCCTTTAGTTCTTCCTCATTATTGTTCATCTTAAGAATGATAGCCTAATCTCATCTCATACTTTGTAACTTTTATCGATCAATTATTGATTCACCTTAATGTTGATCCATAATCTACCACTAATAACTTGAAACTTCTTACATAATACATTGTCACTAAGGATCACGTCTCATCGGGGAATATTTGAAGTGATTTGCCTGATTTACCTAGGTGCGATACTATACTTCAATAACTGTATTTCATATTATCCCAATGTGATTCATCTTATGGGGGTATTCTAATCCCGTAAAATTCATGAAATCCCTTTTCTTTAGATCATTACTCAATCAAATGCCTAAACGTCATCCTCTTATCTATCACAATTACACCCTTATTCTACTACCAGGGCAGAATTCCATCTCTTCTAACTACTACTAGTCTTAGACTCCTTTGCATTCATTAAGGCTATACTGAGCTTTCTATAACTTGCGGAAACTATCAACTCTCTTGTTTTGATGGGCTTAATCTCAAGGACTTACCTATTCTCGTCACCTTCTCACTCACCTTTTCATATCCTTACTCTTATCTACCTAAAACCTTGTCGATGTATCATACTTTAGCTTGCGACCTACACATATCTATTTGTACTACTCTCAATATTCCTTTAAATTGCTAGCACCATAGATTTCCTTTCGTGCCTTCTCAGTTGTCTTTAAATGTAAGCAATGATTTTTCCTAGCCGTTCTTCCACTTGTTGCATGAATACTTGACTTATCTTAGTGCCCACACATATTAGAATTCCATTCAACCCATATGATCTTGAATATCATCTTTTGATTTTTTTTCTTCCCGTTTATTAGCCACGATAGGTGCCACTTTCTTATGGAATGCATACAATCTTATTGTGAGACTGTTGTTACAAGACTATTTATTCTTTATGTCACTATACTTAAGTTGAAAGCCTACTTCCTTATTTCCTCAGCTAGTCTTTCTTTGTAGTACTTAAGGAGACCTTCTGGCTCTTGTAAAGTTGCGAATTTATTATATTGTTTACCCGAAGGAATTGACGATGTTCTTACTCGCCTACAAATATTCTTAGTTACATACCTCTATTCCCTTATGCTCGTAGGGTTACTTCTGAACTCAAATTTTAATTGTCTCCTTAGTGGCACTCTCTCTAATTTCCGTAACACTTATATGGTACCTTTAATTACCCCAACTCCTATCTGAAATTTTTTCAACGATTGCGATCTCTTATAAAAGAGACTGGATTCCCTATGTTGGAGTTCACTACGTTTATCTTGCATGATCTGTTGATTTGTAAATGACCTCTTGTCTAGCGATAACTAGACTCTTCCTGAATCAACTGCTAACTACTTGTTGGTCCATTCTCATATCTATATTTCGCGTAATCTCTCTTGGGTTATATCCTTTTTCTTAACTTACCTCTCGCCCTGGATCCTTATTAATCAATAACATCTCGGGGGAACCCTTACTGCCTCTCCCCGACGTCGTGCTTGTATAATGTTATGGAATTGTAGCATGTCTATAGGATTTGAATAAATGCAATCCCGTTCCTTTAGCCTTTTTACCACATTCTTCCTTTACTATTCCATAGTTACTTCTTCATCTTTGGCATTGTTTTTCTTTTTACATCTTCACCGACATCTTACTTGCCTTGCGGTAACCCTTCTATTCCAAGGATAATTGAATTTCTTATGCACAAGAGTGACACTTAGTCCCTTAAGCTTAACTCTGCTCACCGTGCTTGCTTTAGAGAAGCGTCTTCCTGAATCACCTTTAAAGGTTATTCTTTTGTTGTCCATTCTATTATTGCCAGAATGCGATCTCTGAAATTCTCATGATGTCGACTATTATCAAAGCCTTCGGTCCCTAATTCATGTTCAATTTATCTTGTTCACTAGCCCATACTGATTTCATTACTCTGGGGGTCTAAAATTTCCTTTTAGTAATCACATTGGAGTCACCAACTCATTTCTCGAAATGGGGATATGGCTTTATGGCTTATACAATTTTATTGGCTCAAGGCTTGTTACCTCATCTTTTCCTTTACTTGACTATAGACTCTGTCATTCTATCATATTTTAATTTACCGTTATCATCCATTTATCACCTCTTACTCATAATGCTTAATTTACTATATTCTTATTCTTCAACTAATATTTCTGTCTATCACTTTATTCTGAAACTTCAACAAACGTTCTTTCACATTTAGCTCCCCTTGATTCATCTCACTAGCTCTTCGGGATGCCTAACATTCTCCTTTGTTTTGTGCTGAAGTCATACTAAGGTAAATATGTATCCCTTCTAGAATCCCACTGCCTATTTTATGAAATTTCTTAATATTATAGTATTCATATCTGACTGTACTATTCTAGAGTTCACCATCTGGGTGTTTCACAAGGAGATTTATTACCACATTTGCACTATCTTCAGAAATGTTAGCTGATTATAATAATCCATCAACCATTTTGGGTGACTCTAATCCAACTGAATCCTGATATCCCATTCTTCTCTTAAACTATATTTGTTAGCTCCCATAGGGAATAACTGAGATGGGTGTGGCCAATTGTATATAACTTTGTTATTGTCGAAAGTAACTCAGAATGCTTGTATTTCTTTGTCTGAATTGTAAATACTAATAATCTTCACTAACTGGGTATCTTGTACCCTTATTCACCTTCTTCTACCTTCTGATTCTCTTATTGCTTTTTACTATATGGGTGGATAGATATTCTTGCCTTAGGGCTCCTCATCAAGAGGTTTACACATCTTAGTACACACATGATCTGCTGAAGACCTCACATTTACTCATCATAAGCATGATGCAATATCGAGTTCCTCTGACTCAACTCTTCCACGACCACATTCAATCTCTTACCAACCGTCTTTGGGATATAGGTATCGTTGTATTACAAATAAAGTAGAATTTAGGAGTTTGAATTCTTACAACTGGGCTCTACCACACGATCTAGAGTAAGAAGAAAGAGTGGCAGTCCTAAATTCCTTGTAGCCTACTATTTATAAGTGTGGTGCATAACACACCCATAAATAAGATTCTACTATACACATCTTGTAGACTCCCTAGGACACAACTGCTCTGATACCACTTTTGTCACGACCCAAACCGAAGGGTCACGACGGGCACCCGGTAATTTACACAACAGAGTACCAATGTAACATGTCTTTCTAATCGTACTATCATGGGTAAATGGGCCAAAAGGGATGTCATGAGATAACCAGAATTAAACATAATGGAATACTAGACATAGGACGACCTAACATAATATAGAAACTTATACATGTGACATACAAGCCTATAAGGATGACATGATCATTTGTAAACTCAAAACATAGGCCGACAAGGCCATACAAGTATCCATATACCTGACATATGTCTACAAGACTCTAAGAGTATATAAACATCATAAAGATCGGGACAGGGTCCCACCATACCAGTCAATACATGTCCAAATCATACTGACCAAATAGACAACTCCGAAGCAAGTGAAGAGTACTAACACCTTCCGCTGAGCTGACAGCCTACTAGAAGGACTTTTAACCTGTCTACCGGGACCTGCAGACATGAAACGCAGCATCCCCAGGCAAAAGGGACGTCAGTACAAATAAAGTACCGAGTATGTAAGGCATGAAAAGCAGTATATAATAGACATGAAAGAAACATGGAGTAAAAAACTCAACCTGTAAGTCTGAATAGCTCTAAGAAACATGAGACATTTATAATGTCATGCATATATGTATAAATGTCGTACCATGCATAGGTATATGCGTACATAACATCATCAAGCCTATCAGGGAGTCCCATTATATCATCTCGGCCACTGTTGGTGAACTCATTAACGTATACCAGCTGATCAGGTGGTGGTGTGTATATAACGCCATAACCTTTCCCCCATACCCCATATACATATACTGTATGCGTATATAACGCCATCTGGTCATGAGTCAGTATACATGTATAAATGAATGCAGTGCATAATGAAATAAGTCATTAAGATCTCTCAGAATGACATGAGACCCATGAACAGACGATGTGATAGTAGGACATAAGGAGAATCAAGAACATAAGTAACCCTAGTACTTCTAGGAATATAATCATTCGTGATAGTGGCATACTTGCTCGTTTCGTTGTAGCATATGGATCATGACAAAAGAAAGAAGGAATAGCCTTAACATACCTTATCACAATCTCTCCAATAACCACATTGAACTTGCCGCGTTGCACCTTAATCTACAACAATGATAATAATACTATCATTACATTACTAAAGGTTCAACTATCGCATAACGAACGACAAGCTTATTTTGTTATCGCTTCTAATGTTATCGCTTCTTCATTTCGTGAAAGGGATGCTGATCTTGCTTCGGATTTCTTGGAGAAGTTCTTGGTTAGCTTGAGAGTATTCTTTTGTAAGTGTTCTGTGTATAATGACGAGATAAATAAGGAAGAAGATAACTTATAAGCCCACCACCTCAATTCTCCAAGCATGTGGGTAAGCTGCTTGCTTGGCAGCTTGAGTAGTTCCAATTCGGACACGCGTATCTCTCTACTCCGATATCGTATTACCAAATAGTTTATAGCATTGGAAACTAGACACATAGGTCTTTAATTCAAAATAAATATATCCATGTAACTCTCAATAGATTGGGATAAAAAGGCCTCTCAATCAGGCCTATAAACCTGCCAGTTTCTCCGAAGTGCGGCGATGTGACTTAGTGACCTTACTTTAAAAATTCATATTTCTCTACCTCGATATCGTATGAATAACTGGTTTGGACCATTGGAAACTAGGTTACAATACCTTAATTTTGGTATGAGATATTTCCTAAAATGACATCATAAAACGTATGAATTTAATTTCTCATAACGGCTCGTTACAAGACAAATCTTAACTCGATTTTTCCGTAAGTTAAATCTAATTTTTAACAAACTTTATATTTTATATCCAAACATAATATATAGTCATATTATGACTTTAAACTCATTCAAATCATAATTAACAAGTCTCATATTCATTATACGTCACCTTAGGATGCACATGGTGTAACACCAAACTTGTCGACTTTCGACAAAACTTATTTTCTTCAATTCGTTTAGCTTCTAAGCTTTCCAACCATATTTGTACTTGTTATTCATGATCTTAAATATTTGTAACCTTCACAGCAACATGATTAACTTACTTTATAAACTTTTCAAAGATGATTTCATTTCTGATCTTACATCAATTGACTTACGACGTACTCTTACGTACGAAAACATAGGGTGTAACACTTCTGATCTCCAACAAGTAGAATACTCGCGAAAGGTTTCAGTTGACTTCTTCTTGAGGTTTTGAATGTAGAAAACATCTGGCACGTTTTTCGTGTTGAACCTGAACTTATCCATGAAATCCGATACCATACTCACCCAATTAACCCACTTCTTTGAGCTTTGACTGATATACCAAGACAGAACGTCTCCTGTAAGACTTCGCATGAACAGTTTCATGCAAAATTGTTCATTTTTACCCACTCCTACAAGCTTGTCGTAATATGTTCTCAGATGCACCTTCGGATCACTAGTACCATCGAATATTTCGAACTTGGGAGGTTTGTAACCCTCTAGCAGTTCCACAGGCGGCTGAATACATAGGTCCTCATAGTTTAGACCTTCAACGCCTTTCCCACCTTCAACACTCTAGACTCTTCATGTGAGTTTCTTGAGTTCCTCTGCCATGTTTCTAATGAGCAGGTTCTTTTCAGTTAGTTCAGGTATGTATAGGGTTTACTGTGGGGTATAGGTTAAGGTTTCCACATATATAGATTTTCTTTGATGAGTTCCTAGAACTTGGGTATACGGGTAGTCGTTGGTCGAGTTTTGGGGATCAAGAGTAGGCTGTGGTGCGTTTTGGGGAGTGTGATAAGTGGTGGTTTGCGGGTATTAAGTTGGATGATGGTGGTGGTGTTGAGAAGTTGGCACTAGAGGCGGGTTAAGGTTCTGGAGAGGTGCGGTATTATGATACTGGTGTTGTGTGGGAGGATTTGGAACTATGGGTGGTGGATTCTGATTTGGTGCATTTTGTGGTGGTGTTTGGTTATGGGTAGTCGGGTTTTACTGGTTGACGTTGGGAACATTGAGAGTGAGGGAGAGGTCTGTCAGATTTCGGACCAGCTCAAGCTCGCCGTGTAATTCCAGGATTTTCTGCTCCAAACGTAAGACCAACTCATTCTGCCTCGGAGTACTTCTGCCATCTGAAGTTTCAACATTTTCTGCCACAACAGCATTGTCTTTCCTGATACCGCTTAAATCATCCATTTTATCTTTTCCCTTGCTTTAACTTTTCAAGTCGCTAGGTTGAGGACCTATGGATCTAGTGTGGTATGTTGATGATGCCAGTATGCACGAACCAACCTTTGGGAACGGGAGTAATCAAAATAAATAAAAAGTAAAAGATAACCAAGTCAGTAAGGTGAAATAAAAGAGTGTTCGCAATATTTAAGCATGTCTCACAAAGTCATGCAATAATTCGCGTCCTAATTTGGGGACCTCATTGTACCTGAGGTAGGCCTAAGAGACACATAGACTTGGAAAAAATTGGTGCCAACATTTACTTTATTTCACCAATGCAAAAATGAGCCAAAACCAAACTTTTACTAAATCGGCAAAAATATAATAAAGTTACTAATAACATATAGCCATATTACATAAAAATCTAATCTAAGCTAGAAAGCAGTAAACACATCATCTCCTAATCTACTGGGTCCCTAAAGGACCTTCTCCATGCTTGGCTCTTTTGACCCCATCAATCAGATTTCCTAGATCGCGCATATCCAACAGTAAGTAAGCTTTCGCCAGATTTCCTCCTTCATCGTCGTCCATGCCTTGACAATCCGAGAGTCTCTTTCTCATCTTCCCTACTAGATCCATCAGTCCTTGTTCCAGGTATTCCAATCTTTTTGTTGACTTAGTGGAAATCTCCTTCCATTCCCTTATTGCTTCCATGTTTACTTTGTGTTGCTCCAGAAGTTTAGCTTCGGACTCGAACACCCTTTTGCGTAGCCTCTTGTACTTAACTTGTGCCTCATCCACTCCATCTATGACCCTATCATTCATATTGACTCATGGCTTGATGTCCCCCACTACGTCGTCTTCTAGCCATGACAGATAGTAGTACATATGACCGGCGTGATACCTGTCTAGCTCAATAGTTTCCCCTTCCACAGTGATCTTTTGGTTCCACATGTGTTGCGCTTCGAACTTGAACGGAATGACATCTCCCTTGAAATTTGCCTTATGCTGGACCATATTGGAAACCCGAGGTATGACTTGTTTTCTTTCGGCTTGTCTCATTACCTTATAAGAGCGTAACGGTGGATACCTCGCAGCCCGATCAACACCAAGTGAGTAGTCTCATTCTATTTGATGATGAGCTCACTACTAGGAAACCATTCGAACATCCAATATACTTGCTCATCTGTCAGATTGCTGAAGAAACGCACCCAACTTACATCATTTCCAAGCTTTGCAAACTTGTCTGGAGCAAACGTCATTTTCTTTGGGTGATGGTTGGCTATGTAGTCATTTAGTGGCCTTCGCAGAAGCTGTTGACGATACTCGCCCCTCTGAAAGTGTTCCAGCAGCCAGACTTATGACAATAGATTACAACCCTCAAAGTGTATGAATCCCTGCTTGCACCGATCTAAAGAACGGTACATCTCAGCTAAGATCATGGGGATAAAAGTGTAAGTTTTTCCCTCGATGCCATCTATTAAGGTCCTACCGACCATGGCTAAGCGAGTATGAATCCTTCCTCCTTTCATTGGAAATATCAACAAGCCCAAGAAGCAGACAATGAACACATAAACCATGCGGTACACCCATCCTAAGGAAGTAATGGCTAGTTAAGCATGGTGAAGACGATATGACTTGCTCTGCCCATAACGCTTGTAGATAAATTCAAAAGGGATGTATGATTTCTTTAGACAAAGCAGTTCGTCATTCTTCTTAAAACCCAACATTTTTAGAAAACTGCGGGGAGTACGATTCTCTAGTACCAATAATCCCGGACCATCCCATGGCAACTTGGCGAAACCTCTTATTTCTTCTAGGAGAGGAGTTATTTCTATATTGCTAAATCGAAAAACAGCTCTTGTCTCGTCTCAGAACATGGTAGTGCCCTCGATCAGTTCCCTATTTAGTTGAATGTTCAACAAAGAGGGCAGGTCACCAAGTACTCTCCTCACATGATTCTTGTCACAAGGCGCAAGGTCTTTCCACCAGTCAAGTAGCAAAGCCGGGATATTCTGGACCATACCGAACTTGGGGATTTCGTGCTTCATTTTCTGCAAACAAACAAAGGTTAGCCCTTTCCCCCTCCAGATTTGACTACTTACGCAACAATGATCAACACGTTGGCACATTTTCTCCAAGTAATGCACATAATATGATAGTGTCCATTGGGAATGTGGAAATCCCGTCGGACTTTGGACAAGAATCATCTTAGCGGGTTGTTACGTTAACAACGCTTCAACTCGTACTAGATTTAGCATGATGCATGTACATTTCAAATTGGAGTATGGTTTCTAGAAAGGTCTAGACTGGTACTTCCAAGTGGAAAACTTGAGAGGGAAAGGCACGGGACCGTCGATTGCACCGTTGATCGACTATTCTCATGCAAATAAGCCTTTACGATTTAAAATGGGAGATTTCAGGAAAGCGCGGGCATTCATCAAACGCTTCTATGTTGATAATTGGCACAAGTGGAGTATGATACAGAGCATGCTTTATGCAAAAATAATAACACGTTGCCAAGTATTTGCATGATAAAAGTACGTAAAAGCAGTAAATAAAATAGTAAAAGAAAACATGAGGAGAAAAGAAAAGAAATACAAAAGAGAGAAGTTACTTTAGCTCATGAAAAACATGTGCGAGAACGTAATGAAGCAGGTAGGGAAATATGGATGAGAGAATCATAATATAGCAATATTAGATAAGATGAAGGAGGTGGATAAAGATCATACATGTCATAGAAAATAAAGGAGAATAAGGGAAGGGATATGCATGTAATAGCAATTTAAGACAAAGAAAGTAATCCACATAAGTCAAGTTCATTATGGTAAAAGCCTAAGTATATCCCCAGCAGAGTCGACATGCTGTCGCTCCCCATTTTTTCGCGAAAACAGGTTTCGATGTGTGACAACTATTTTAAATAGGTATTAAAATGGATGAGTCACCACCTAACGATTTTGAGGTGCGTTAGGGCACCTATTTGTAAATAACTCTGTTTGACTAGTCTGTGTCACCAAAGATTGGGTAAAGGCTCAAATTACCTCAAAGAGAAGGTGTTAGGCACTCTTCGAGGTCCACAACTGTGGTTCCCGACCAAACTTTAAATTATGTGGATTATGTAATTAGGCTAGGTGATCAAATAAATAAAGGAAAATTTAGAAGCCGAAGAGTCTTATTAGAACATGTGAGAATCGACACAAATCTTAATGATTACAAGGATACAATTATATTGATCTATGTTAGATGACTAAGTGTAAATAACAAATACATAAAGAAAAGAAGGGGGTCCTGAGTTTTTTAGCCTAAAGGACCACCCTGTACAACATAAATAATACTTCGCAACTACTTTGAGATAGGGGTTGCTCATATTATTCAGCAGGCACAGACTATCATCTCCTGCTACCCGATTACTATGTTAAAGTTGTTTACCTAAAGGCGCTCTAATTCAATTCTAGGTCTTACCCTTTGCGTGCACAACTCGTTCCACACCTATGGCCTATACGGCTTTGGACCTCTATTTGGGTGGTTCTAGACTTCCCTTAGGATGCTCAAAATGATAAAACTAGTGCACATTCAAAAGAATATATAGGACTACATATAAGTACAATTAAAGGCTCAAGTTAACCTCCAAACATAAACAACGAATGCACGCGGGTAGTTAGGCAGACAATTTCAAACGCAGTAGAGTCATTAAGTCCTATAGGCATAGTTTCTATGTGATTCTGATTTCCAGCGTTGTACAGGCAGCGTTGCAGCTTTAAACTAACGAATTTGTAGATTAAAGGCGTTGCAAGTCCTATAGGCATGATTTCTAATTGTTTGCGCAATAAGACAATGAAACGATCTCAGAATTTCGAATTACTAGTGCTGATTTTATAGACATACTTCTTAGGCAGGTGACAACATCCTATAGACAAGATTTCAAGTAGTTGAGAATTATTCTTGATTTTATAACACTTTACTCCTATAGGCATGTCATCTAGGCGGGGCCGTGTAATGAAAATAACAGAAGTAGTTGATTAAAAGATTAGGGTCCTATAGTCATGATGTATAGATGGGTAGTATACTAAAAGTAATAGAAGCAATAGACCAATTGATTATTTGAAGTCCTATAGACATGGTTTCGAGGTTGACAAAGCATGTGTTATACATCCTATATGCATGATGTCTGAACGCATAGTAATAATATGAAAATCAAATATAGAAAATACTAACATGTTTGAGATAGTGTGTGAGTATTAGACAAATTAAGTGAGGTGTGTGCGATTCTTATAGACATGATTTCTACTAGCGGGCAGAAGTAGAGCAAGTTAAACAAGGTAGCAAATAAAGCACATAGACCCTATAAGCATGTTCTTTACCCCTTATGTAAGAATAAAGCACACCCATTTTCCAGTTTCACTAACGCTCCAATTATTTGTTTACAAATCATTACAAGCCTAAAATGAAGAGTACATGCTCGAATATTACAAGTTGAATGAGTACAAGCCTAATAAGCAGAGCAAGGCCAAAAAGTAATAACCTAACAACTTCAAGGTCTTCAATGATCTCATTCTTCACACAAAAAATAGTAATCCAGGTATAGGTACACCCCAGGACATTAGAGTGTATCAGCTGCATGACTCGAACCCAAACCCATGCTAAGTCTGAAAGGGGGAACCAACTTACCCAGTAATGCCAGACTTAACCACATGAGTAACAAGTTGTTCATAAATTAATCAAACCATTTGAAGTCCACACACTTAATTCTTAGGACTGTAACTAATGGTAGTTTAAACCAGAGCAGGTAGATGAGATCACACGGAGTTATACACATAAGATGCTAGAAGTTCAGAAGACAAGATGGAACAGCACAAACCAACAAACAACCCCAAATAAAGTTTCAGGATATAATATGATCTAAGGTTAACTTAAACACAATCTTGACAGGGGAATCTTGCAGAATCACAGATGGAAACAAGTAAGATTTCTAGCATGAGGGTCTAGTGCAAATATGATCAATAACAAATAGGCTAATGAACATAGTCTGTAGTAATTCAATCAACTGGGCATGAAGACTTTAACATTATCAATCATACATGAAGGTTTAAATAGCACCAGGACTCACAATGGGAAAGGATATGCCAGATATAGGTTAACATGACTAGCCTGCACTAGGCTTAATCACATATGGGGGAAGAGGCTAGACATGAGGTTTTCCCTATGGTCTCAAACATGATTACATAAGTCAAAGCATATAGTAGAACTTAAATGACATGAAAACAGGCCTAGTTAATCAGTACAACATCAAAAACTTAGCAGGTTGGACAGGAATGACTTAACAAGGTCTGAAACACATGCATGGATTCATCACAAAGGCACAAGACAAGGCATGGAACAAGCATTAGTTCACAAGTAGCAGGGAAAGCATGCGTGGGCTAATAACATGATTAGGAATTAATTCTAGAAAAGTATCAAGTCGCGCCTAGATGACTCAAGGATTAAAACATGTTCTGGGCATGACTCGACTCATCACAAGAGTACAAAACAAGGCAAGAAACCAAACTCAGAATAGAAAATAGTAATGAGCATTCGAGCACATATATTAGCAAACAAGCTTAAGAAGGCATAGTCAAGGCAACAAATATGCAAGTTGGGATACTAGAAGGTATAGAGCCTCAAGAAGAGTTTCAAAGCATATAATGACATGTTGGTTCATAGAAATTCTCAAAGACATAGATATGAAGAGCATGAATTCAAACGGAAAGAAATAAAATTGCAAGAGTTGTAGCTACATTACCAGTTACAGATGAACAAGTAACAAAGGGAGTAATTTCAGCAACACTTCAATGTCAATAGCAAAATGAGCAGTAGAACCCAAGAATCTCGGTGCGTCAGAGTTCCCAAGGGTTTTGAACGAACCCCAGGCAGTGCTCACACTAAGAAAAGTTCGAGAATTGAATTCCGGTGGTCTTGGCTTTCAGCCGGCCAAAAGATTGAGCCTCAGAATAGTATAGGATAAGAAAGAATAACAGAACAGTAGTAGTTTTTCGATTTAGAATCTGTCTTGGGGTAGTTGGGAGATGGGTTTATATAGTAATGGAAATTGAACAAACAAACAAGGAAATATAATCAACAAACACAAATAAGGAAAGAAAAACATGCAAAATCGATTTAGAACCAAATTAGGAGAAAAATCAGGCAAACCCTAGTTCTGCCCAGAATCTCAGTTTGGCCAAGAAACTTGGTAAATCAGACCCATATAATCTTGCCATGAGTGTATATAGACGAAAAATCATCTGAATCTTTAGGAGTGAGTCTGATTTCTCTTGATTCAGAAGATTGGTGCTTGCCAAAAATAGGGAACGTTCTATGTAATACCATAATATTGTAAAAAACTACGAGATAATCCATAAAAGATAAGTGAATCATGGCAGGAATCTGGCAGGAATCCATATTAATCAGATTCGGAGAAGGTTGGTGAAAACGGCTAGGGTTTCTAAAGGAGGGAGGAGGAAAGACGAGGGAAACGGTCTTTAGGAGAATGGGGATTAAGGTTTGGAATTGGGTAACTAAAAGTGGTAGGGTAGTTGTGGGTCGTTGATCTTGAGAGATCAACGACCAAGATTAAAAATCGAGCGGGGCGGGTTGGTTTAACGGGTCACGACCAGGTTGAATCAAAAGGGTCTTTAGGTTTGGGCTAAGGGATTGGGCCATGGATTTGAGTCTGTTTGGTCTGAAAATTAGCCCTTCATTGGGCTATACAAATTAAATATACGAAATTTATGAAACAATAATTTATAAAAGTGATTAATAAAAATTAAAAAATACTATTTATGCAGTAAAATGCTGAAAAATAATAGCTTAACGTTATAAAAATATAAAAATATTGTTCCAACATAAATAATATAATAAATATAATTATGTATAGAATGTAGGCTATTCTTTCAAAAATTGTGTAAATAGGTAAAAATACAAATGTAATCATATGCAATGAAGTAAAAATGTTGTAAAATATATATGTGGGTATAAATTATAAATTTGGATGATTAATTCATCACAAAATAATTCAAGGGGTAATTAATGCATATTCAAGTAATTAAAATGCAAGAAAATCAATTTTAAAGCTTTAAAAATTATAGAAAATACTTGTATAACTCTTATAATTTAAGTAATGATGCAAAATAATATTTTAAAAGTATATATACTATTAAAAAATATGAAGACAAAATTGGGTATCAACAATTGGATATAAAAATGAGAACCCCACCCATCCGTCGTCATCTTCCCAATTGACCATTCTGATGTTTGGCATAGTTCGATATGTGTTGATGTTACTTTACCCATGTTTTAACCGCTTC
>AWOL01S0042254.1:25437-36665 GCA_000715115.1 Nicotiana otophora | reverse complement strand
GTACATGTTAAATTTTAGAGACATTGAACCACAAATCATGTTAGGAATCATGTTTAGACTATGTGTTAGCACTGTAGGGACCCACAGAGGTCGTGTACATGTTAAATTATCTTCTAAATTGTTGTTTTGTACTCAGTCATAATTTTACTTGTATATTATATCTCAGTCTCTATTGTTCATTATTGATGCATTATATAATTGATGTTTAGGCTGCTTATCATAATTTCTGAGAGCCCGAGAGACTGGAGAGGTTGATGATTGAGTGAGGCCGAGGGCCTGAATGTGAGGATATTTATGGGATCGGGCTGCACGCCGCAGCATGTTCCACTGATATATGCCATGATTGGCTTGTTATAGCGCTTGGGCTGAAGGAGCTCCTTCGGAGTCTGTAGACACCCCTAGTGAGCGCAGGCACCTACTGAGTGCGAGTGCCTAGTGCTGAGTGCCGAGAGCTGAGCGATTGAGAGGAATGCGTGACAATGAGGAATGAGTGATTGTGAGGTTTAAGTGAATGGGATGACCGAGTGACTATTACTCTGAGAGGCTGCATTTGACTTTCATTTCTGTTGCACTTCAGCTGTCATATATCACTGTCTTGAAATTTCTGAGAGATATTATCTTCTGTTTCAGTTGAACTTGACATGAATTAACTATTTTGGCTTTAATTGTCGAACTTGAAAGCACGCTTACTTTTCCTATGTTGAAATCGCTACAATTGAACTTTGATTGTTAAGCTCGTCACTACCTTCAGTTTTTTATTTAGTCTTATTACTTACTGAGTTGGTTGTGCTTACGTTACACCCTACACTTCGTGTGCAGATCCAGGTATTTTTCGACACGGTGGGTGTTGATTTCAGCGTACAGTTGATCTTTCGGAGATTCCCGAGGTAGCTGCCGGCGTTTCGCAGACCTTGTCTCTCCTTCTCTATCTTTCCACTTATTGTATTTAGTTTCAGACTATATTAGACAGTGTTTTTCCAGACTTGTGATGTATAGATGCTCATGCACTCTGTGACACCCTGATAGTTGGGAACTTCCGCGTTGTGTTTTGGGTTTCTATCCTTATTTATGAGAACTTTTATTGTTGAAGCTGCTTTAATTCAATTTCTGTTAAAAGTATTGAAAATATTTTTGAAATATCGATTTGCCTAGTACAGCGATAGGCGCCATCACGACAGGTTAGGATTTTGGGTCGTGATAGCACGTTGTAGCAAGTATTATTGATTTATGATGGGAGCGGGCTGCATGCCGCATCAGATGTTATTGATTACGCCATGATTGACTTATTATAGCGTTTGGGATGAAGGAGCCCCTCTAGATTCTGTACACACCCCAGTGAGCGCAGGTACCTACTGAGTGCGAGTGCCGAGTGCAAGTGCCGAGTGCCGAGTGCCGAGTGCGAGTGCTGAGTGCGACTGCCANGTTGGGAACTTCCGCGTTGTGTTTTGGGTTTCTATCCTTATTTATGAGAACTTTTATTGTTGAAGCTGCTTTAATTCAATTTCTGTTAAAAGTATTGAAAATATTTTTGAAATATCGATTTGCCTAGTACAGCGATAGGCGCCATCACGACAGGTTAGGATTTTGGGTCGTGATAGCACGTCGTAGCAAGTATTATTGATTTATGATGGGAGCGGGCTGCATGCCGCATCAGATGTTATTGATTACGCCATGATTGACTTATTATAGCGCTTGGGATGAAGGAGCCCCTCTAGATTCTGTACACACCCCAGTGAATGCAGGTACCTACTGAGTGCGAGTGCCGAGTGCGAGTGCCAAGTGTCTGGGAGGATTGACTGACTGTGAGGACTGGGTGACTGTGAGGATATGAGCGATTGGGAGGACTAAGTGCATTGATTCACCGAGAGTATGCATATGGTTTCATCACTGCATTGTATTACAGTTGACATGCATACATTGACATGTAGGCATAGAGATGTACTTTTCTCATGCCATTTGATAATGAAATATCTTACCTGTTGTTGGAAGTTTTTAGGAAAAATCACAGTTTTCAAACTTACTCATATTTTTAGTGTTTTCGGTGAAAGATTTAGAATTTACTGTTATACTTGGAAAGTGTGCCTATTTTCAGTAACTGTGAACGAGCCGGGCATCATATCTTTGAGTTAATTCTTATACCATCTTATTTATATTGATGTGAATTGTTGCTGGTTATTGGAGTTGGACTCTAACCCTTGTCCCAACTCTTCACTACTTTCAACCTAAGGTTAAGTTTGTTACTTATTGAGTACATGGGGTCAGTTGTACTCATACTACGCTTCTGCACCTTGCGTGCAAATGTTAGATGTTGATATTGTTGTGTATGGCGGGAGCTAGATTTGAAGATGTACCTGTATTCCAGTTACAACTTCCTCTTGTCCTTGGTAGCCTTAAAATTTTAATCTGTTCATTTATATTTCAAACAGATGATGTATTTACTTCATACCAGCTTTGTAAACTCTAAATCTTAGAAGCTCATGATTTGTACTACTAGTCCTTGAGAATTTTTGTATAATAGTTCAGTGTATTATCATTTCTCCTCTTAATTAATCTCATTAAAATGGATAATTGTTAATTGGCTTACCTAGTTGGTTGGGTTAGGTGCCATCACGACTAGTCGAATTTTGGGTCGTGAGAAACAACAACTGATTTAAATAAAAGAAATTTGGGAGATTTTGGATTACTTAACAGACCAATGTGTATTTTTAAAAGTTTGCTGATTGTAGGGTAAATTTGGCCCGATAGTATAACGGTAGGGGATAAATTTGGCCCCATAATATACCGGAGGTTAAATGTAGATAATATATAAAAGTAGAGGGGTATATTTGGCCCTTTTCCCTTTCTTAAATGAGAAGGGAGCATTACGGCCATTTTTACCAATGGATTCTCTTGGTAGGTGTTTGGACATAAAAATTATAATATTTGAAAAAAAGTCGTATTTGGAGTTAAGTTAAAAAATGTTATTTGGAGCTTGAAATCATATTTGGATGTGCATTTCACTTGAAAATTATGCTGCAGTTTTGTGAGTGGAAAAAAATATTTTTCTATAAATTTTTAAAAAGTTGTCAAATATTTTTGAATTTTTGAAAAACTCATTTTCAGAAAATTTTCAAAAACTTATAAAATTTCATGGGACAACCACGTTTTTTCCAAAAGAAATCGAGAAAAAGAAAAAAAAAATCTATGGACAAAAAGGTCCAAATTTGTGATTGTGTGATTGGGGTTAGATGTGTATTTATTGCCAATGTGTTTTTCAGTGACAATTAGCATTTGCTTGAAAATAAAAGTACGAAAATTATATTCGTGATAAAAGCTAGGAGTGTACATAGGTCTGGTTGGTTCAAATTTTTCAATTACCAAATCAAATAAATGGTGTCCGATTTTTAAATCTTTAAGCTAAGCCAAACCAAACCAACAAAGTCGAATTTATCAATCTCGATTTTCTTGGATTTTTTGGGTTTTTCGGATTTTTAATTTCTTTTCCGATAAAGTCTTCATAACACAAAATCTGTAACTTGTGCTCCAAATTATTTCTTTAGTCCTAGTAAGATACAACTATATAATGTATTTTTCAAGAAAATAATACAATAATATGAGATATGTCATAGCATTATACTAAAATATTCAATAACAAAGATAATAAAATTGCATAAAGCACATATTGCTAATTAATAAGCAATAATGAAAATTGACATAATCTAAAAATACTATATAGGTCATGCTAAAATAAGTATAGCTAATAAGTACTACAATATTAATTACATAACTAATCACTAAAGAAAAAGATAAACAAAGTTATGCATTTTCATTATAAACCAATATAAAACTGAAAAATAGATATCCAACACTATTGGCATTCCTAGTGTTAAAGTGAATTTTTTTGTTAGTTTTTAGTATTGATTTGAACTTTGTTTGAGTTATTACATTTATGGGCTATAAAATTTATTTGTCATTCAAGAATGTTAAGTCCAAACTTGAAATAATACGTTAAAAGATAAAACTGTGAAAAAGTTTTAAAAATATTTATAAATTACATTACAATAAATATTTGTATGTATAAAATATTTGTAAAAATTATATAAATATACTATCGGGTTGGTTTAGTTTCGGTTTGACTTTTCTTAGTTAAGACCAAACCATACCAATTATGGTCAGGTTATTTTTTCAATACCAAACCACAATCAGATTTATTTTTTTTGTAGAATAATACCAAGTAGTCACTCTAAATGGCTGCTATTTAGATTTTAGTCAATGCGTCCTGAATTTCAGCTTTTCAATTTAATTTTTTAGGACGAAAATGTCCTAAGTTATCCCGAAGTTGAAAGTTTTAGTTTAAAATTTCAGGACAAAATAAGTATTGGCTAATCCCTAAATAGCATCCCTAAAATGGCTATCTGTGTACTTACCCATTTTTTCAACTCGAATTATCGGTTTCTTTTTACACGCCTAGTAAAAGCACATCGTACAGCCACTGTCTTTTAGTTAAAATTTTTAAATTATACTTACATATTGCGACATAAATAGTGATAGAAGTTAATGAGATAACTTTCTCTTCGTGACAAAATTAATAAGGAAATTAGTGACGGAGTTTTTTTAATTAGTGGCAAATTCTTCACGTTGCTTATGTTCCTGAAATTCGCCCCTATTCTCTTAATTAGCTCCGACAATATTATATAAAAGCTTCTTATCGTTTTTTGAACAAATGAATCATTTTAGTAATTATGTGACTTTTTGAAAATAAAGTATCAAAACTAAACGAAACGAACATAACGAAAAGAAACAAAATGATCGGAATGTAGTTGAATTGACATAAAATATTTCTTCATTATAATTCTAACATGAGAACATGTACGATTAGTGTAACGACCCGATCGGTCGTTTTGAGTTCTAGTGCGTCGTTCAGCGGTTTGAGACCTTGAGTAGTTTCACTTCAGGTATTATGACTTGTACGTGTGGTCGGAGTTGAATTTCGGGAAGTTTGGAGTTGATTTGGAATGAAAAGTTTAATTTCAGAAGCTTTACATTGGAAAAATTGACTAAGGTTTGACTTTTGAGTAAAAGACCTCGGAATAGGGATTTGAAGGTCCCAGTAGGTTCGTATGATAATTTCGTACTTGGGCGTATGTTCGNGCGTATGTTCAGGTTGGGTATCGGACCACCCGGGAGCATTTCGGCGCCTATTATGAAAGGTTGGCATTTTGGAAGTTTAAGGAATTCTTAAGTTTGATTTGAAATGAATTTTGGTGTTATTGATGTCCTTCGGAGTTATGGGTATTGGAATAGGTTCGTATCGTGATTTGTGACTTGCACGTAAATTTTGGCGCCATTCCGAGATGTTTGAGTATAATTCGGATGCGTTCGGCGAAGTTTGAAGGTTGGAAAGTTGAAACAAAGGTTTTGGCCGTCGATTTGTAATTTTGATATTATTTGACGTGATTCGAGGTTTCGACTAAGTCAGTATCATGTTGCGGGATATGTTGGTATCTTTGGACGGGGTCCCGAGGCCTCGGGTGCGAATCGGATTGGAAATGGATCGAGTTTGGACTTGGAAGAACTGCTTAAGCTTAAGGCTTTGTGGTGAGATCGCGCCTGCGAGGTTATGGCCGCAGGTGCGAGACCGCAAAAGCGGCCCAAGGATCGCAGAAGCGGTAGGGAGTGAGGGTGGATGGATTCGCATGTGCGAGAAATTTTGTCGCACCTGCGGGCTCGCAGATACGGGCGGAGAAACGCAGAAGCAGAAGTGCTCTAGGGCTGGTTGATTGCAGGTGCGGTCATGGGCATGCAGGTGCGGGGTGGTGCTTGAGCTGGGGAGTCCGCATGTGCGAAGGTTTTCCGCAGAAGCGGATGCGCACCTGCGGTTGGATCGCCGCAGAAGCGGAAAATGCTAGCCTTGGGGGAAGCCGCATGTGCGAGGAAGCTTCCGCAGAAGCGGCTACTGTTCTGCAGATGCGAAAATGTCACTGGGCAGAGGACTTGGTTTTATACGGGATTTGACCCATTTTCTTTCATTTTCACTTGGTTGGGGCGATTTTTGGAGAGTTTCAAGGGGCGAGTTTTATCAAGCAACAGAAGGTAAGTGATTCACGCCTATTACAAGTTAAATACATGGTTTATATGGATTTAAACATGGAAATTAGTAGAAATTTGGAATTTTGATAGAAAACCTAGAATTTGGTATTTTGGATTTTGACCATGAAATTGGACATGAAATTGGGAGTAAATCATATATTTGAGTTCGTAGTGTTATGTGTAAAGTTTATCTTCATAAATTTTTGAAATCCGGGCACGTGGATTCGAGAGTGAATTTTATTGACTTTTAGCGCGGAGTTGGGGATTTTTATGAATTGATTAATTATGGGCAATAGAGTATATATTTATGAATTTGAACATTTGTTTGACTAGTTTTGGAGAGACGAGCATCGATTTGAGGTGTTTGAGAGGTGTTGGAGCCGGTCATGGAACTTCGGAGCAAGGTAAGTCTCTTGTCTAACCTTGTGAGGGGGAAACTACCCCTTAGGACACAATTATTGTTATGTACAACTAGTTGTGGGTTCTACGTACGCACGAGGTGATGAGAGTCTGTACGTAGCTAAAGCATATTATGTCCGGGTAGACATAGGACTTTATCACGTAATAATTGAATTATATGAACTCGTTCTGCTGGCTTAATTAATTAAAGTTATAACTGAATTTCATTTATAAATAAATATATGTATAATGGGTCGAGCCTTAATACTTTGAGTTGTGGGCGATTTATTTGAGAAACGGTAAAGATTATATTCGTTCTGTGCTCATGTACTGTATTGTAAATACGTGTATCGAAATTCGGTTACTTCCTTCTTTTCTTGTAGAGCGGGCCGAACGTCTCGGCAGTATAATATATGCATCTATAGTTCGTACCGCTCGACCCTCGGTAGTGTACACATTATTCTGGATTGGGTCGAAACCTCGGCAGAATCGTGTGTTATATCGCCAGTAGTCCAAATATTCAAGAGATAAACCTTCCACTGAAGGCCCGACATTTTTATGGTATTCCTTATTTATTTGATATTGGCACTTGATATTTTCTGAGTTGTTATGGTAGAATACAAGATCGAGAAATTTATACTTTAAAAGAAATATTTGAAAGATTATGAAATTTACAAATTTACCCAACTATCATTGTGCACTTCATATTTGTTATGAATTATTGTATTATTTTATTGTACGTCTAGTAAGTGTCGATGTCGACCACTCGTTACTACTTCACCGGGGTTGGGCTAGATACTTACTGGGTACACAGTGATTTACGTATGTGATGACCCAAAATGACATCTTTAAAGTTAATAATTAATTCTGTATTCTAAGACCTCGAAAAGCACTATATATCATTACTCGACTTGTGTGCGCAGTCCGTAAAATTTTCCGGAATGAAAAATGGAGTAAAATATGAATTAGAGCTTTAAAACTCAATTGAGTTGACTTTGGTCAATATTTTGAGCAAACGGATTCGGATCAGTATTTTAACAATTCTGATAGGTCCGTATCGTGATATGGGACTTGGGCGTATGCCTGGAATCAAATTCCGAGATCCCTAGCCCGAGATATGAAATTTTGATGAAAAATTAAAAGTTTAAATTCAAATAGTGACCGGATGTCGAATTATATGCAAACGACCCCAGAATAGAATTTTGATAATTCCAATAGCTCTTTATGGTGATTTTGGACTTAGGAGCGTGATCGAATTTTGTTTTGGAAGTCCGTAGTGAAATTAGGCTTGAAATGGCTAAAACAAAAATTTAAGTTTGGAAGTTTGATCGAGGAGTTGACTTTTTGATATCGGAGTCATAATCCAGTTCCAAAACTTTTCATAGATCAGTTATATCATTTATGACTTGTGTGCAAAATTTGAGGTCAATCGGACTTGATTTGATAGGTTTCGACATCGAATGTAGAAGTTGGAAATTCTATATTTTATTAAGCTTGAATTGGAACATGATTTGTGATTTTAGCGTCGTTTATTGTGATTTGAGGTTTCAAATAAGTTCGTATGAGGTTTTAGGACTTGTTGGTATATTTGGTTGAGGTCCCGAGGGCCTCAGGTGAATTGGAGCTTTAAAACTAAACTAAGTTGACTTTGGTCAACATTTTGAGCAAACGAACTCGGATCAGTATTTTGACAGCTCCGGCTGGTCCGTATCGTGATATGGGACTTGGGCGTATACCCGGAATCAAATTCCGAGGTCCCTAGCCCGAGATATGGAGTTTTGATGAAAAATTAAAAATTTAAGTTCAAATAGTGACCGTATGTCGAATTATATGCAAACGACCCCGGAATAGAATTTTGATGATTTCAATAGCTTCGTATGGTGATTGTGGACTTAAGAGCATGATCGAATTGTTTTTGGATGTCCGTAGTGAAATTAGGCTTGAAATGGCTAAAACAAGAATTTAAGTTTGGAAGTTTGACCGAGAAGTTGACTTTTTGATATCGTAGTCGGAATCCAGTTCCAAAAATTTTCATAGCTCGGTTATGTCATTTATGACTTGTGTGCAAAATTTGAGGTCAATCGGACTTGATTTGATACGTTTCGACATCGAATGTAGAAGTGGGAAATTCTATATTTTATTAAGCTCGAATTGGAACATGATTCGTAATTTTAGCGTCGTTTAATGTGATTTGAGATTTCAAATAAGTTCGTATGAGATTTTAGGACTTGTTGGTATATTTGGTTAAGGTCCCGAGGGCCTCAGGTGAGTTTCGAATGGGTAACAGATAAAAAATTGGACTTAAAAAGCTGTTGCAATTTTCTTATGTTGTAACTGCAGAAATCGAGCCCAAAAATCGAGCCCAGGGTCGACGGCCAGGGTCAAAGCCAGGGACGACGCTCAGGATCGAAGGCCCGGCTCGAGGGCCATGATCGAAGGCAGGATCGAAGGCCCAGCTCGAGGGCCATGATCGAAGGCTGGCTCGAGGGCCATGATCGAATGCCCAGCTCGAGGGCCATGATCGAAGGCAAAGCTCGAGGTTTAGGGATCGAGGCCCAGGATCGAGGGCTATGATCGAGGCCAGGATCGAGGACCATAAAGATCGAAGCCATGATCGATACCCAGGATCGATGGTTGCCTGAGCAGTTTATAAAACTGGGGATTTCGTCCCCAGTTGTCATTTTTGACGAACTCGAGCTTGAGCAGAAGCGATTTTTGGCAGATTTTCAAGGAGAAACATTTGGGTAAGTGATTCTAACTCGGATTTGGTCAATATACACGAATATATCATTGTTTTCATATTTAATTAGTGTATTGAAATGGAAATTTGGGAAAAATTTTAGAAATCTCATAAAAATAAATTTTTGAGATTTCGGTGTCGTCGAATTTGAGTGAAACTGGTATGGTTGGACTCGTAATTGAATGGGTTGTTGGATTTTGTAAGTTTTTACGGATTTCGAGAGGTGGGCCCCACGACAATTTTTAGCTAATTTTGAATTTTATTGAAAATATAGTATTTTCTTATGAAATTGATTCGTATAATTTTTGTTGACTGTATCAAATTAATTATGACTAGATACGAGTCGATAGGAGTCAAAAAATCGAGCTCTAGCACATCGTTTGGCGGTTTGAGGCCTTGAGTAGTTTCACTTCAGGTATTATGACTTGCACGTATGGTCGGAATAGAATTTCGGAAAGTTCGGAGTTAGTTTGGGAAGCAAATCTTAATTTTGGAAGCTTTATGTTAGAAGAATTGACTAAGGTTTATTTTTTAGTAAACGACCTCGGAATCGGGATTTGAAGGTTCCAAAAAGGATCGTATGATGATTTTGGACTTGAGCGTATGTCCGGATCCGGGTTTTGGATGACCCGAAAATGTTTCGGCGCCTATTGCGGAAGTTGGAATTTTGGAAGAATTTCCTAAAATTGGGCTGCAGTGCATTTCAATGTAATTGATGCCCGTTTAGGATTTCGAGTTTGGGAATATCTCCGTATGGTGATTTTGTGTATTAGAAGCGCGTCCGGATGTGGATTTGGAGGTCCGTAGGTCATTTTGAGGTCATTTGGCGAAAGTTGGAATTTGAAGGTTTTTGGGAAGTTTGATTGGGAGTGGACTTTTTGATATCGGGGTCGGATTCTGATTCCGGAAGTGGAAGTTGGTCCGTAATGTCAATTATGACTTGTGTGTAAAATTTGAGGTCAATCAGACGTGATTTGATAAGTTTCGGCATCGATTGTAGAAGTTTGAAATTTCAAAGTTCATTAAGTTTGAATTGAAGGGTGATTCGTAGTTTCGATGTTGTTCGGCGCGCTTTGAGGCCTCGACTAAGTTCGCAATGTGTTTGGGGACGTGTTGGTATATTTGTTTAAGGTCTGTATGGCCTCGGGGTAGTTTCGGGTGGTCAACAGATCTCTTTTTGGACTAAAGGAATGATGAGGCAACTGGAATCTGGTGTAACCGCACCTGCGAGGTTTTGGCCGTAGGTGCGGAGCCGCAGAAGCAGTCATGAGGAGTGCAGGTACGATGCGGTTATCTCGCTGCAGAAGCAAGACCGCACCTGCGTAAGGGAAGGCGCAGAAGCAGAAGCAGCGGCTGGGGGAATCTCCGCAAAAGCAGAATAACTGCCGTACCTGCGGAACTGCAGAAGCGGTCAAGTGACCGCAGGTGCGAGAATTTGAGCTGGGCAGTGAGGTTTCCTTTAAAACGGGATTTGGTCCATTTTTTACTTGGTTGGAGATTTTGGAGATTTTCAAGAGGGGATTTTCATCATCTATTCCAAGGTAAGTTATTCCCATCCATTGCAAGTTAAATACATGGTTTATATAAGGATTTAAGCGTGGAAATTAATAGAAATTGTGAGGTTTTTTTAGAAAGCCTTGAAATTATGGAAATTTGGGCATGAAATTGAGAATAAATTATATATTTGAGCTCGTAATGCTATGGGTAGTGTTTATCTTCGAACATTTTCCGAATCCGGGAACGTGGGCCCGAGGGTGATTTTTATCGACTTTTCGAGCGGAGTTGGAAATTATCGTAAATTGAATTATAATGAGTAGTAGAGTATATATTTATGGATTTGCACATTTATTGAATAGTTTTGGAGCGATGGGCATCGTTTTGAGGTGTTAGAGAGGCTTTGGAGCTGGTTATAGAATTTCGGAGCGAGGTAAGTCTCCTATCTGATGGAGCCGTGAGCTCTTTATTGTGGAAAAATATTATTGATAATTTATTTTGGCATGATCCGTGAGCTCTTTATTGT
>AWOL01S0042254.1:3366-25291 GCA_000715115.1 Nicotiana otophora | reverse complement strand
CATGCAGTGAGATAAGAGTGGCTTGATACGCGTGGCTAGTAGGGGGAACTACTAGAAATCATGCGGTGTGATAAGGATGACTAAAACGCGGGATGCTATTTCGGAAAAAATATTTTCTTTAAAATAAATTGTGAAGGCTCCCGCGGTGAGATAAGGAAATGAGATATTGTGAATTTATTTATGATTTGGGACTACGAGCGGTACCTCGTGAGTGCCCTTGTTGATATTGATTTATGGCCACAGTTGTCTTTGATTATTTGTTGTGATTTTCTTAAAGTTGAAAGGAAATTCTGTTTTGATTCCACGAGATATTAATTGCCATTATTTTGTATAATTAAATGCTGACATGCTACTTGATTCATTTCCATTGTCATTTTATTTTATTATATTGTTAAATATTTTACCATACCATTATTATTTTTCAGTAGGGCCTGACCTGACCTCGTCACTATTCTATCGAGGTTAGGCTTGGCACTTACTGGGTATCACTGTGGTGTACTCATACTACAAATCTACACATCTTTTTGTGCAGATCCAGGTACTTCTTACCAGCCCAGATATCAGTAAACTAGCTGTGCGAGAAGACTTCGAGGTATATCTGCCAGCGTCCGCAGACTCCGGAGTCCACTTCTATTCTTGTTATGTTGCTTTCTTATTTTCTTTAGACTCTGTTATATAGAGACATTGAGAATAAATTCTTAGAAGCTTGTGACTTATTTCTACCTGATTTTGGGAGTTGAAATTGTTTGAATTATAGTTTATTTATTTTAGATATTTACTATTATTCCGCATTGATAGGCTTACCTAGTTTTAGAGACTAGGTGCCATCACGACATCCTACGGAGGGAAGTTGGGGTCGTGACAATGTACTCATACTGCACTTCTGCACCAAATGTGCAGGATCTGACAGGTTCATTTGGTGATCATCTTGGCGTGTAGGCGCACCTGTTGAGAGGACTTTATGTGAGCTGCATTCCAGTCTACGCATCGCAGTCTACTGAGTCTTCATCGTACTATGTATTTTATCCTGTCTATTTACATTCTGGACAGATGTTGTATTATTATTATTGTACTCCTTAAAAAATGCTCATGCACTTGTGACATCGAATTTTGGGATTATACTAGTTGATGCTTAGGGTTTCGTACCTTATTATCGCCTTTTATTTCTTTTATAAATTACAAATGCTGTACGTTCCCGTGACTTGGAAGTATATATCCCCTTTTCTTATTAAAATTTGTGATTTTCAAAGTAATAAAATGAGTAAACAAATTGGTAAATCACCGTTGACTTGCCTGACGGCGATGTTAGGCACCATCACGACCTATAGTGGATTTTGGGTCATGACAATTAGAATGAAACGGCCTAAACTCTCCTCAGATAACGAGATGTATATTTTGTTCAATAGAATATTCGAGTGCTCGTGTTCATATTTCCAAATGATTTGGTTTGATTTGTTTTGAGTTCTCACGTGCATCTACCAAAACAAAGGATCTGATATTAAATTAAGGCATGAGGTGCCAGAGAGATATAATGATTATGTTATTGGCACGTAAACTGTCAGTGCAGATGTAATATAAAATGCGGGCACGAGGTGCAGGGGAAAATATGATGATTGTTATTATTGGCACGTGAGTTGACCGTGCAGTTTTGATAGAAATATGGGCATGAGGTGCCGTGGAAACATGAAAGTGGGTTGAGACCCGTGTTTTATGATTATGAAATGAGGTGTCACAGAGTGACTCTTATTTGAAAGAATTTATATTTGAAAGATATTTATTTGAAAGAAGTATATTCGAATGATATTTATTAGAAAGAATTGTATATTCGAAAGATAGTTATTTGAAAGAAGTATATTCGGAAGGTATTTATTCGAAAGAATTATATGTGAAAGATTTATATTTGAAGGACTAGTTTAATTGGTTGTACTTTTGTTCCTTATTCGTTTGAGCAATAATTATGGTGTTCTTGTTGCCTTGCTGTTTATATCTCTGGTTGATTTTTGTTGCTATCACTGCTAGTTATTTTTTAGTACTATTGTATATTGCTATATTGCACAGGTTATTTGACTAGTGAGTGTCTTGGTTGTACCTCGTCACTACCCCACCGAGGTTAGTCTTGATACTTACTGGGTACCGACTGTGGTGTACTCATACTAAACTTCTGCATATTTTGTGCAAAGCTAGGTATTGAAGATATCAGACTCGGGCAAAGTTAGTGTGTTGATCGCAAGGATTCAAGGTAGAGCTGCTTAGTCGTCGCAGTTCCTTGGAGTCTTTCTGTAATGACCTGACATGTCGTTTTGATTTTTAGAACCCTGTTCCCCTACATAAGACTTAACATACATGCTTTTACTATTTTATGACTTGTGGTGATGGTTAGTTCAGGATTTTGAAGGGTTCGGGTTGAAATCGGAACACTTGGTTCCTTAAGGTTGGCTTAAAAGGCCAAGTTTGACTTCAGTCAACATTTTGAGTATACGACCTCAGAATTGGAATCTAACAGTTCCAATAGATTCGTAAGATGATTACGGACTTGGGTGTATGTTCGGATCGGTTTTGGATCACCGGGGAGCGTTTTGGCGCATAATAGTGAGAGTTGGTTCTTGAAGGTTTTAGAAGTTCTTTAAATTTGGTTGGGAGCGGATTTTGGTGATATCGAGGTCCGAATGGAATTTCGAGCTCGAGAATAGTTCCGTAATGTCATTTAAGACTTTCACACAAAATTTGGTGTCATTCCGAGTAGTTTAAGTACGTTTTGGCGCATTGGAAGTGAATTGAAGAACTTGAAGTTCTTAAGTTTGGTTCAATTGGTTTTGGGGTGCGGTTCTTAGTTTTGATGCTGTTTCGGGCGTTCTGAGAGTTCGAGCGAGTCTGTTTTATTATTCCAAACTAGTTGTTATGTTCGGGCGGGGACCCGAATGTCAATCGGACGAGGCTCGGACCAAGATGAGAATTTGGAACAACAGCTAAAGCATCAGGTCTACCATAATCGCACCTGCGCTTGGCCAGCCGCAGGTGTGAGCCAAGCCTCGCAGAAGCGGCCAAGGAAGGGAAGCCCATGTTCTGCAGGTACGGCCTATCCTTCGTAGAAGCGACGCTAGCCGGCCCAGGGGTGTTCCGCAGAAGCAATGCCTACCTTAATGGAAGTTTAATACATAGATTATGGGTATATTTCAGCATCAAAATTGTTATAAATCATGGGTTTAGATGAACAACCTAGGGTTTAATAAAAATGAGATTTTACCACGAAAAGGATCATGAAACTTAGGTAAAACCATATATTTATGTTCCTAAAGTTATGGGTAACAACTTTCTTCAAACATTTTCCGGGGATGATTTTTAAGAATATTGCTATTTGGGTTGGGTAATCACTCTAATAGTGGAGATATGAACTTTTGAGCATAGAGTGATTGATTTATGTAATGTTTGACTAGTTTCGAGTCATTTGGCATCAAATTTAGAGGTTTGAGCGCATTCTTGAATTGGGAAGTAGGTTTTGAGATTAGGTAAGTCTCTTTTCTAACCTTGTAAGAGGGAATTTACCCCATATGTGAACTTAATTAATATGTATTGTTATTTGTGGGGGGCTACGTATGCACGAAGTGACGAGAGTCCGTACGTAGCTACTATTCCTGTTTATGTCCAGGTAATTTTAGGTTTACACCATGCTTTGTGGACATCGTTAATTGATTGTATTTGTTAATTGTAGTAAATGGAACTAAGTCGAGGATTTTAAGGATTTAAAAGCTTCAAGTTGAATTATCTTTATGTTGAAAAGAATCAAGAAAGAGTTAAGATCTATTGATAATTTATATTTGATCGTGTCGCAAGTATATTCCGCGAGCGGTGTAATTCTTTCTACTACTCTCATGGGAGCAAGCCGTTCATCTCGGCAGGTTAATAGATGCATCTATGGTTCGTGCCATTCGACCCTCAACAGTGCACAATTTACATGTATGTTGGATCGGGCCGAACATCCTCGGTGGAATTCTGTGCTTGATAATAGAACTGGAAGTCCCTTTTATAATTGGTATAAATTCATTATTTGAAATATTATTTGTTTTAAATGAAGGAAGTGATTTGAGTTCTTAAATAATTGCTTATTCCAATGTTACTCAATGTACTTAGTAATTAAATCTTGTGTACTTGTTATTCATATATCAAGTTTATAGAATTAATAAGAAACTATCAAGCATTAGGTTCATTTAATTTATAAGTTTGTAGTCGTGTGCAATGGTTCGTTTATCTTCAATTCTCACATGTATTTTTAGAAAAAAGAAGAAATACGAGATCATGTCAACTTACCACTTCTAATTGGGACAGTTGTAAAGCACACTTTACTATATCACTCCCTCGTATGCTTGGCGATTGTCACATATACGTTTGTCGACAAGTCACGTGACTTCCAAGTAGGGGTGGGTATAATACCGACCAAACCGAAAAAACTGACCGAATCGTAAATTTTGATTCATTCGGTTTTGGTTTTTCGACTTATTCGGTTGGTTTGTGGTTTATATTTTCTATAATTTTGGTGTTCGGTTCCGAAAAATCGAAGTTTTCTAATATGGATCCTAACCTCTGGGCTCCTTTTAAGTTGTCTAGCCCAACTTTTTTACATATTTACATTATAAAATTTAAAGCCCAAACATAAATAAAGTCCCACATTCAAAAATTATCCCTTTTTATTTGGAGGAAGTTTTAAAACTAGGCACAGTTTCAAACAAAATACCATAATCCTAGCATCATAAGGAAAATCTCTCACTTGTAATCACGCCTTTTCCATATCCCATCCAAACCCTTTCTCTTCTTTTTTTCTAAATAAGTATTAATTATACAAAATGGTATAATAACAGAATAATACCAATATATTTATGATAATTCTGGTATTTTCATATTTTAATTAGAAATATTTTATTATATGAATGGTATAATCGCGTTTTTGAGTTTTAGTTGTACTAAAACATAAAATTAGTCATATGTTTTAGTAGAAAAAGTCCGATTTAAAAGCTTAATACGACAAGACCAAATCGACCAAATTGACCGAACCGAATTAGCAAAAACCGAAGAAACCGAACTAATTTTGGTTCGGTTATTGATGCACCAAACAGAAAACCGAAAACCGAACAAACCGAACCGAACTTCATGAAAATCGAACCGAACCGGCCGACGCTCACCCCTACTTGCAAGTAAACAACATAAACTTGTAATCAAGCATTAGGTTTATTAATTAACAAGGTTGTAATCATGTGCAAAGGTTCATTTATCTTCAATTCTCACATGTGTCTTCGAAGAAGAAAAAATACGAGATATGCGTGTTTCCCTCGCCAGTTTTCTAGATCTCAATATTTAAACTCTTTTCTTTTTAATTTTCTTTGGCTCAAATTATCCATAGTGGCAATTTGCAGTGTTGAATCAATTTAATATTTTCAGATCTCGAATTTATGTTATTTTACCTGTAATACATATAACATTATATAAGCTACTGACAAGTAATATCTATAAGACTGTTGATCAACATCAGTTAGGGACGGAGCTGGAGTTCTAGCTACAGGTTCAGTATACTCCAGTAGCTTTGGTCAGACCCTATATATTCATCTAAAAGCTAGTAAACTGCATTTTCTAGAATTTAGAACCCTTAAATTCAAAATTTTGGATCCATCTATTATATTGGTATACATCTCATGTAGTTGATCTTATACTGAAGTTAACAAAAATTCAATTAAAATCTTTAATTTTAGAATCTTGATAACTTATAACGATTTATCCGAAATGAGATGTGCGTAATTTAAACACAAAAATGAACTATTTCCTTTTAATAAAGTGAAATGTAGTTTAACGGCATATTTTAGTTGCTATATATACAATTGTAACGACCCGCCCGGTCGTTTTGAATATTATAACCCCGTTCTCTAATTTACTGCTCAATTTATGCCTTACAATTGATTTATGACTTATCGGATTAGTTGGTTCGGATCCAGAAGTATTTCGGAGTGAAATGAGATACTTAGTCTCATAATTGAAAACTTAAGTTGGAAAAGTTGACCGGATATTGATTTATGTGTAAACGACCGCGGAATTTAATTCTGATGATTCCAATAGTTATATATGGTGATTTTGGACTTAGGAGCGTGTCCGGAAAATTATTTGGAGGTCCGTAGTGGAATTAGGTTTGAAATGTCAAAAGTTGAATTTTTGGGAAGTTTGACCAGGGGGTTGGCTTTATTAATATCGTGGTCGGACCGATTCTTAAAATTGGAATAGCTTCGTTATGTCATTTATGACTTGTGTGCAAAATTTTAAGTCATTCCGGATTGATTTGATGTATTTCGGCACAAGATATAGAATTTGAAAGTTCAAAGTTCATTAGGCTTGAATTGAGGTGGGATTCGTGATTTTAGCGTTGTTTGATGAGATTCGACGCTTCGACTATGTTCGTATGATGTTTTAGGACTTATTGGTATATTTGGTTGAGGTCCCGAGGGGGCTCGGGTGAGTTTTGGGGTGGTTTTGGACCATTTTTAATTGCTGGTTTCTGCCTACAGAGGTGTGCATCGCGATCGCGAACATTTGGTCGCGTTCGCGAAGAGCAAACAACAGTTTGGGGCCTTGTGAATCGCGATCGCGGAAGCTCTTTCGCGATCGCGTAGAACAAAATCTCGGTTGCACTAACCCGACTTTGGAAGCTTATATCTCGCAATCTATAAGGAATTTGGAAATGATCCAAAAACGAAAGTTGTAGCCCTTGATGTCTAGTTTTCAAGATTTTGGCAAAATCTTCCAAAAATAAAAATTTAAGATTTGGAGGTCGAGTTGTTATTGGAATTCGATAAAATTGGTATGGTTGAACTCATATCGGAATGAGTGTTCGGATTTCATAAAAATTATGTCGAGTTCTGAGGGGCGGGTCCCGCGTTGACTTTTGTTGAGTTTTTGGAATAAATGTTTAAGTCAACGTATTATTATCTGGAATTGTTTCCGATGAATTTTAGTGAAGTTATACAATTTATTTGAACAGATTTGGACGGTCTAGAGGTCAATTCAAGCAAGAATGCGATTTTGGAATAACGGCATAACTTCAAAAAGGTAAGTGTCTTGATTAACCTCGAGCGAAAAAATTACCTCTTAGGCATCGAGTCTTATGTGCAATTTGTGAAATGTGAAAAGGCAAGTACGCGAGGTGACGAGTACGTACTCGGGCTTATATGTGCAAATTTTATTGGTTTAAAGTTTTAGGTATTCTTATGTATTAAATTAGATAATTATTGGCATTAGTAAATCCTTGAATTATCACGCCTCGTTCCTTATTTGTCAAGTTTGTATTTTATATAATAAATTTGGTATTATTGTCACTTGGATTTTACGTGAATTCCGTGTGTTTGTTGATTTGATATTTTCTTGGAATTAAATCTATGATAGAACCCTGATCTGCAAATATTTATTAATAAGTTTAAATTGAGGAGTTAATATAATTATCAAGAATTTGAATTAATGAAGGCATTGCTCTATACTGAGTATTTTTCACCTCTATTGATTGTTTTGAGGTTTATTATACGTTGTGCGGAGTCGTGAGCTATTTGTTGAGAAATTTATTGATTCTGCTACATATTTGGAATTTGGTTATGGTCAGTGAAAAATTACGATTTGAATTGTTGTATTGTGTTATGATTTAAATACTTTCCTTGATGTTATTTGTGCTTCCTACATTGCCTGTTAATGATATGCATGTGCTTGGTAAGGAAGAGTGTAAAGCACGAAGGGTGATGCCGTGCCATTTGAGAGTGTAAAGCACGAAGGGTGATGTCGTGTCATTTGAGAGTGTGAAGCACGAAGGGTGATGTCGTGGCATTTGAGAGTGTAAAGCACGGAGGGTGATGCCGTGCCATTGAGAGTGTAAAGTACGAAGGGTGATGCCGTGCAATTATTTTTATGTTCATATATTCATTGCACGAAAGGTGTTTCCGTGCAGGCGAGGACGAGAGACATACATTATATTGTGATATCTTTTGTTGTGTATGCATTCATGTCTTTATCTTAAGATGTTGTTGTGCACCTATGTTTTCTATGTGACTTGTAGTCGTTGTTACTTCTTGTGTGCCTCCACTTTATTTCTTTTATTGTTATTGGCATTTCTCCCACCTAGTTGGTACTATTATATGTATGCACGGTGAGAAAGATATAAATGCACGAAGGGTGTTACCGTGCCAATTGATTTGAATCATATATATATATATATATAAGGTTAGAATGAGCTAAGTGCACGAAGGTATTGCCGTGCCATTTGATGTGATATGTTGAATGTATTCCTCACGCCAGGAAAGTTAAATGAGGCGTCACATGGTGACTTTTATTCGAAAGAATTATATTAGAAAGATATTTATTTGAAAGAATTATATTATAAAGATATTTACTTGAGAGAAGTATAGTTGAAAGATATTTATTCGAAAGAATTATATTAGAAAGATATTTATTTGAAATAATTATATTATAAAGATATTTACTTGAAAGAAGTATATTTGAAAGATATTTAATTGAAAGAATTATATTCGAAAGGTATTTACTTGAAAGAATTATATTTGAAAGATATTTACTTGAAAGAATTACATTTGAAAGATATTTACTTGAAAGAATTATATTTGAAAGATATTTACTTGAAAGAATTATATTTGAAAGATATTTACTTGAAAGAATTATATTTGAAAGATATTTACTTGAAAGAATTATATTTGAAAGATATTTACTTGAAAGAATTATATTTGAAAGATATTTACTTGAAAGAATTATATTTGAAAGATATTTACTTGAAAGAATTATATTTGAAAGATATTTACTTGAAAGAATTATATTTGAAAGATATTTACTTGAAAGAATTATATTTGAAAGATATTTACTTGAAAGAATTATATTTGAAAGATATTTACTTGAAAGAATTATATTTGAAAGATATTTACTTGAAAGAATTATATTTGAAAGATATTTACTTGAAAGAATTATATTTGAAAGATATTTACTTGAAAGAATTATATTTGAAAGATATTTACTTGAAAGAATTATATTTGAAAGATATTTACTTGAAAGAATTATATTTGAAAGATATTTACTTGAAAGAATTATATTTGAAAGATATTTACTTGAAAGAATTATATTTGAAAGATATTTACTTGAAAGAATTATATTTGAAAGATATTTACTTGAAAGAATTATATTTGAAAGATATTTACTTGAAAGAATTATATTCGAAAATATATTTATTGAAAAGGATTATATTCCAGAGATTTTTATTGAATAACTTAGATCAAAGATGTATATTCTGAAGGACTTGATTAATTGGTTGTACCTGTGTTTATTACTAGTTTGAGCAATATTTATGGTGTTCCTGTTACCTTGCTGTTTAAATCACTAGTTAATTGATGTTGCTATTACTGATATTTGTTTTCTATTATTTTTGCATGCTATATTGCACAGGTTATTTGACTAGTGAGTGTCTCGACTGTACCTCGTCACTACTCCTCTGAGGTTAGTCTTGTCACTTACTGGGTACCGAACGTGGTGTACTCATACTACACTTCTACATATTTTTGTGCAAAGCCAGGTATTGGAGATATCGGACTTGAGCAGAGTTAAAGCGGGATTGTAAGGATTTAAGGTAGAGCTGCTTGGTCGTCGCAGTCCCTTGGAGTCTTTTTATTTCATTGTACTGTTTATTTTTAATCAAACAGTATTGTATATTCGGTACTCGTGATCATTCCATGTATCAGTTAGAGTTCGTGACTCAGTACTACCAGTCTTGTGAGGTTGTATTAATTTATTAAAAAAAAAAAGCTTCAAAATGTAATTGAAATCGGTTTACCTAGTTTTAGAGATTAAGTGTCATCAGACGACTGTGGTGGGATTTTGGGTCATGCAAACTATGAATTGGGTCCATCACTGTTATGTAGCAGCCACAAATAAACTTATTTCAACATGGAAAAATATCATTCAAAAACATATATATTCCAGCCCCAAGTACACATCGCTTTGACAAAATCGATAATATAAAAGGAAAATAATGTTCGTCATGGATTAAAGTATTAAGATACGTAAATATGGACAAGGCCCGAAGTAATAAATCCATGCTCTAAAATCAGGTGAACTTACTTTTAATTGGAGAAATAATCTATACATTATTTCTTGGTCAAAACGTCTGGATATAACTATGTTAACAATATTTTTCTTTTTTCTTTTTTTATATCGGATGTGGGAGACAACGGAACTCTAAATATGTAGTGTCATTTAAAAAGGGTGGTCAACTTAGACAAAACTTGAATAATAAAACAAGTCAAAAAATAATTAACAAACAATACCATGATTATTCTATAGAGCCAGTTCACTACAAGGAGTCTATAAATTAAGCTCTTTGTAAATAGAAAAGATGCTCACACAAATACTTTTGTGAAGTGTTAAAGTACTATCTTAAATTTGGTGTCGTCTTAACTATTATATTCTTCGCATTCACAGGTTAGCATCCATCTTAACTTGATCTCTAGATTAATATTGTAATTTGCATTATTTTCCTTGTTACTGTGTATACAAGTACGCTCTGTGGGTATATATACATTATCTATTTTATATTTATGTATGGACATGCATGTGTTTCTACGCATAATAACCCACTCATAACTAGATTCTGTTACCTATAATGGTAAATTATTTCAATTAATATGTCATGGTTCTCAAAAGACGCAACTTGTGGCTGCAAGAAATGCTGATCTTGTTCACCCAGGAATCAAGGGAAGACTACTCCCACAACTTAATACTTGTACGAGATCTTGTACTTCTGATAGCGATTGCAATGATTGCTGGACTTGTTGTCATTGTGGATCGGTGTTAGGTTTTAGTCCTTTTTGTAAAAATGGCTAATTATAGTGAAGTCTGCTCGGGAATAATCATGGATTTGAATAAACAAGCTAGATTTGCTAGCTTTTCAGTTGTACTTGCATGATTCAGACAAGGTGGGTTGCTCTGATGGTAAGCATCCTCCACTTCCAACCAAGAGGTTGTGAGTTCGAGTCACCCCAAGAGCAAGGTGGGGAGTTCTTGGAGGGAAGGATGCCGAGGGTCATTTGGAAACAGCCTCTCTACCCCAGGGTAGGGGTAAGGTCTGCGTACACACTACCCTCCCCAGACCCCACTAATAGGATTATACTGGGTTATTGTTGTTGTTGTTGCATGATTCAGTACTGTTGGCGCATCATATTTAAGTATCGATGCACCGCTTACTGAATCTACTACGTTTCTTTTATCTTATTTGTGTTATTTATAATCCTTTAGTTTTACCTTTTCCTATTGTAATATTTCTTTCTAACAATTCATGCAAGTCTTTTCCTTTGTTTATATTGCTCTCGTTTTAAATCTTTATAAAAGTAAATACTAAACGAAGACGCATCCAAAATTTAGAGTTTGTGGTGTCACAATATTTCCAAACATAGACATGTTGGTATTTACATGGTCCAAATGAGGTATTTATTTGATTGGTTTGATCCATTTAGAGTTCCAGTTCAAATTATTCATCCTTTCGACTTATATAACAATTGATTGAGCAAAAAAAATCTATTTAATAATTATGACAGCCTAGAGTAAAGTACAGACTTTCCTTGATCTTATATCACAAAAAATAGGAGATCAATCACACTCCTTTCAAAGTAGTTTGGATCAAAATTAACAACTATAACATTCATGAAAAGACAAAAACGACCAATTTTATGACATTATAAATTGGACCCAGTTTAATCTTATTTGGCAAACTGTAAAAATGACGTTACTAATACATTAGGCACATTTACATCAATACATTGACTAATTCTCCTCTTCTTTTTTTTCTTCAATTAACCGGGCGACCAAAGGAAATTTAGAAAAGAAATACTATAACAAACATGTAACTATATACATCCAAAGGACTCGAAAAAGGGGAAGGTACGGGAGGAGAATGCTTTTCGATATGAGTTTGAATTTTGAAATTCTAGTTGTCATTTGATTAAAGCAATTGGTTTGTTTAGTTTAAAAAATAAAAAAAGGTACTAATAGTTTTATAATAAAAAGGTAAAGAAAAAAGGTGAAAGCCTAAAACTGAAACGGAAATATGTTAGAAGCAAATGTTGATTCGGATTCGAACTCTTGAACTTGGATACGAAAACACGGCATTTTACTGGTGGCACCTAGAACATGTTTGTTTATCTAGGTGCCATCAATTGGTATATATGAATTTCTTCTGTATATACATAGAATATATGAATTTTGACCAAGGTGTGGCACCCCCACATCCCTTAATAGATCTGCCCCTCATACTAAACATGCAGAAGTAATAATGAAATAACATTACTCACAACGTGATTTTTCAGAGCAACAGTGCGCTTAACGTGGGGCAAATTTAGGCACAAATTATGGTGCATGTAAATTAATGATTTTTTCGTCAAATTAGATATTTTATATGCCTATTTTTCTAAAATTAATTTAATATTATTTTTTGGCCTCTATGTATACGGTCGAAACCGATTTCGGCCTTCGTACGACTGATCGAGATGAGAACATAATGGATCGAAGAGAGTCTTCATAATATCGAGATGAGATCCGAAGAAGGCACAAACGAGCTTCGAGTTTCAGGGACAGATCAAATACAGAGCTCGAAGTCAATATCGAGCTCGAATCTAAATCGAACTATGATGAGAAGCGATGGAATTGAGCTTAAGAGCCAGAGGCCAACCAATACCGAGCCCGAATCAATATCGGACCCCCAGTTAATATCGAGCTCGAGCCCACATCGAGCTCTAAGCCTGGAAACCAACCGATACCAAGTCCGATCAAGATCGAGCCAAGAGACAAGAGCCGCTACAGCCGCACTAAGAAAGGGAATCTTGGCAAAAATTAGGAAAAAACTGATTTATCATGGGGTTCCCACTATGTATTTTTTATTATATCCAAAGTAGGATCCCTCCACTGTAAGAGGGATGGCTATTATTCCTGTAAGGGGGCATCAAGTCATTAATACACTGTAACTCAAATACTGTTGATACATTCCCATATTAAGAGATTATCCTTTTGAGCTTCACACATAATTTCATTTTTGCTTGTTCATAAATCATCTTTCTTTCAACTCGGTTTGTATCTTTTCTTTATAGTCAATATTCGATATTTCTACTTACTTTTACGATTTGTGTCGAGTTATACCACGTACCCTCAGAACTACGTACAAATTCAACTCTATCCGTTTTTCGGGTAAACAACTACGTATCCTTAGAACTACGTACAAATTCAACTATATCTATTTTTCGGGTAAACAGTTTGGCGTCCACCGTGGGGCTAAGGATAACAGTGATTGTTTGGTACGAATCTCTACAAAACACACCATTTTACGCTTGCTCTCGGAAGTATCTTTGATTTCAGGTTGAAAACGACGAATTCTCAATTAATCGCCCTACCTATCGACAACGAAGCTAGCCTTCAAGAAGATAACTGTCACGACCTAAAATCCCACCACAAGTGTCGTGATGGCACCTAGTCTCTAAGACTAGGTAAGCCGAATTAAACTATGTTTTGAAGCTATTGTTTTTTAATTAAATAAATAATCAAAACTGACAGCGGAACAAATATGAATATACATCCTCCCCAGACTGGTAGTACTAAGTCACGAACTCTAACAGAATACATAGAATGATCACGAGAACCGAATATATAATACTGTTTGATTACAAGTTAATAGTACAATGAAATAAAAAGACTTCAAGGGACTGCGACGACCAAGCAGCTCTACCTTGAATCCTTACGATCCCGCTTAAATCTGCTCAAGTCCGTTATCTTCAATACCTGGCTCTGCACATGTAGAGTGAGCACACCATAGCGGTGCCTAGTAAGTATCAAGACTAACCTCAATGGAGTAGAGACGAGGTACAGTCAAGACACTCACTAGTCTAATAATATGTGCAATATGATATACAAAATAATAGGAAACAAATAATAATAAAGGCAGGATAAAACAACCAGTGATATGCACAACAGACAACAAGAATACCATTAATATCACTCAACAATTAATAAACACAATTACACCCAATTAAATCAAGCCCTTCAAATAATTGTCTTTCACATAGTTCTTTCATGTAACTCTCTTTCAAATATAATTTTCTCAAACAATTATTTTTCAAATATAATTCTTTCAATAAATCTTTTCAAATACAATTTCCTCAAATAAATATCTTTAATATAATTCTTTCAATAAATCTTTTCAAATACAATTTCCTCAAATAAATATCTTTAATATAATTCTTTCAATAAATCTTTTCAAATACAATTTCCTCAAATAAATATCTTTAATATAATTCTTTCAATAAATCTTTTCAAATACAATTTCCTCAAATAAATATCTTTAATATAATTCTTTCAATAAATCTTTTCAAATACAATTTCCTCAAATAAATATCTTTAATATAATTCTTTCAATAAATCTTTTCAAATACAATTTCCTCAAATAAATATCTTTAATATAATTCTTTCAATAAATCTTTTCAAATACAATTTCCTCAAATAAATATCTTTAATATAATTCTTTCAATTACAAAGTCACCGCGTGACACCTCATTTCATAATCATCGAAATACGGGTCTCAGCGCATTTTATAGTTTTTGTAAACACGGGTCTTAACCCATTTTCATATTTCCACGGCACCTCGTGCCCATAATTAAATCGTCATATTTCCCCGGCACCTTGTGCCCTCATTTCATATCACAACTGCACGGACAATTCACGTGCCAAATATCATTATCATGTTATCACAGCACCTCGTGCCCACATTTTATATCATAAATACACGGACAATTCACGTGCCAATATCCCTATTTCATATCACAATTCACGGCACCTCGTGCCCACATTTTATTTTATAAACCGCCTGGCAATAGCCACAAGCTCCCAATTTCAACATAAATCAGATTATTATGAATTTACTAACAACACGACAAGTTGCACAAGGTATAAAAATAACACAAAAAAATCACAACATCACATGCAAATTGTCAACACCACAACCCCATATCATCACATATCGTCCCTTACAATAGCCACCCTTATCGCTCCTATTGCCACCCTTATCGCTCCTATAGTCACCCTTATCGCTCCGCCCAGACAATATCAACAGCAACCCTTATCGCACCTATTGCCACCCTTTATCGCTCCTTTAGCCACCTTTATCGCTCCGTCCAGACAATATCAATAGCCAACAAACACAACAATGAAATGCTACCCTTGTAACCACATAATATCAACGGTAAAATGCCACCCTTATCTCTCCAAAGTAACAACTCACACAACACAATATTTTACACGGAAAATTATCACAACAACATAACAAAAGTCAATTCATATCACAATTTGTCCAATGGCCACAACCAAATTTCAAAGTTACAATCAAGTCAATTAATTTCACAACAAATAGCCAAAAACTCCACACAATGTGTACAACACCCAAAAACAATCAATAGAGATATAAATTACTCAACATAAAGCAAAAACTTCATTTAAATTCAATTTTTTAATAATTATATAAACACCTCTTCTTAAGTTCATTTAATTAATTATTTATAGAAGAAAAATCCATAATGAAATTAAATTACAATAATTATCAAACCAGCAAATTCACGAAATTTCATAAATAATTAAACAACATTCACATCACATTGTCATATAACAACAGAGTCGACAAAAAGGATTTAGGCACGACAAGTAGATGATTAAATATATGTTAACAATTATCCAATTTACTACACAACTTTGCTCAAGACTTTAACTCAATAAAATTTGTACATATAAACCAAGTACGTACTTGTCACCTCGCGTACATGGTTTTCAAATATACAAATGGTACATAAGACTCAATGCCTAAGGGGAGATTCTCTCACTCGAGGTTAAGCAAGACACTTACCTCTTTGAAGTTATGCCGATATTCCAAAATCGCCTTCTTGCTTGAATTGACCTCCTGACAGCTCAAATCTATCCAAATTAATTGTATAACTTCATTAAAATTCATCGAAAATAATTCCGGATAATAATACGCCGACTTNCATCGAAAATAATTTCGGATAATAATACGTCGACTTAAAATTTTATTCTAAAAAGTCAACAAAAGTCAACGCGGGACTCGCCTCTCAGAACCCGACATAATTTTCATGAAATTCGAATACCCATTCTGATACGAGTTCAACTATACCAATTTTATCGAATTCTAATAACAACTCGACTTCCAAATCTTAAAGTTTCGTTTTTGGAAGATTTTACAAAAATCTTGATTTTTCCTCCATTAATCCGAATTAAATGACGGATTCAAAGATATAATCATGAAAATTAATCAAAACTGGATAAGAATCACTTACCCCAAACATTCACGCAAGAATCTCTCCCAAAATTGCCTTCTACCGAGCTCCAAATTAGATTTTGAGTTATGAACTCAAACCCCCATTTTTGGGACTTTTAATTCTGCCCAGATAGGCCTTCTTCGCGTTCGCGACCTTTGCTTCGCGTTCGCGAAGGCCAAAACCCAACTGCCTCAAATCCTTCATCACGTTCGCGACCTCCTCGCTGCGTTTGCGAAGGCCAACTGTTTCTGCCCCATCATTTCCTCTTCGCGTTCGCGAACTCCTTGTCGCGTTTGCGATGACCAGCTGACCAACTCCTTCGCGTTCTCATACCACGCTTCGCGTTCGCGAAGGCTAAACGACCCCAGGCCCCAATCTTCCTTTCTTCTTCGCGTTCGCGTTGCCTGGACTGCATTCACGAAGGCTTGCCCTGCTCCTTCTTAGCGTTCGCTCGACAACTTCGTGTTCGCGAAGGCTAAACCATCAGTCCCTCAAATTCCCCTTCGCGAACGCGGGACTCCCTTCGCGTTCGTGAAGAAGGAAACCAGACTTCAGTAACAGCAGTCCAAACAACTCCAATTCGGTCCGAAACCACCCCAAAACACACCCGAGCCCCTCGGGACCTCAACCAAACATACCATCAAGTCCCAAAACATCATAAGAACTTAGTCGAATTCTCAAATCATCTCAAAACGACAAATCGCACCCCAAATCAAAATCTATGAACTTTGAACTTTCAATTTATATAACTTGTACCGAAACACATCAAATCAATCCGGAATGACTTCAAATTTTGCACACAAGTCATAATTGACATTATGGACCTACTCCAACATCCGGAATCAGATTCCGACCCCGATATCAAAAAGTCCACTTCCGGTCCAATTCTCCAAAAATTTGACTTTTGCCATTTCAAATCTAAATTGGCTACAGACCTCAGATTCACAGTCCGGACACTTTCCTAAGTCCAAAATCACTCAACGAAGCTAACGGAACCGATGAAACTCCATTCCGGAGTCGTCTTCACATAGTTCCGACTACGATCAAAATTCTAAGACTTAAGCTTTCGTCTTAGGGACTAAGTGTCCCAAATCTCTCCGAATCATCCGTAAATCAAACTCGACCACACACGCAGGTCATAATACATATTGCGAGGCTTCTCGAGACCTTAAGTCACTGAACGGGGCATTAATTCTTAAAATAACAAGTCGGGTCATTACATTCTCCACCTCTTAAACAAACATTCGTCCTCAAACGTTCTAAGAAGTATTCTGAGGTTACCGAATTGATAATTTTACTTTTACACAAAAACTCATGGTTGATTCCACGTTACCGCATTTGAGATAAGCCCGACAATATCATATCACTTGAGATTATTTCTTTTATCCATATTTGTAAACTTTAAGGTCAACTTCTTACACTCCAAACATTTTTAGAAAATCCGATTTTTCATCAACGCACGGTATTAGTCTCAACTGGCTATAGCAACTCGTGCCTACATACATCAACTTTCTTGATAGTGTTGAAGTACTTTAAACATTTTTTGGGGTGTTTCATTCTCCCCTGCTTAGGATCATTCGCCCTTAAACACATAACATAATTTTTCTCTTCTTTTGCAATTCTCAATCCTTCAAATTTTACTAACTCTCAAATTTTTCAGAAATTTTGGCAGAGTCTCCCCTGTAATTGGGCCTATCCACCTGTCAGAGTAACATCCAAACAACTCCTAACAACATATCCACAACCCAATAAAATACCACAGGTATATATCAATAACATTAATCTCAGCATTACCTTATCATAATGATATCAGGACATGAAGCACATCATATGTATGCCCATCACCACATCTCTGGTCTTAAAAGCTGTTCATAATTAATTCCAACATCATCAATTAATCTCATATTAACCATCACCTCGTTTCGAATTTTCACAACACTGACAACAGAACGTGAGGCATGAAGACCTCATGATTACTTACTCGGATTAATGAGTCGCATTTAACGCCACCTGGGCACTCACCTCATAGGCTAAAACTCAATATTTATAGCACAAAAATGGATGAATATGAACAGAAAGTATACAAGCATTATCAAATAAGCCTAACATGCATGACTCCCTATTAATATTATTGCACAAATAAATTTCACAAAGGAAAAATTTTAAAACTCATAAATATTTCACCACAAGGACCTCGTCCTTACATAACTTCCATCGCGGCTTGCAACCCGATTTAAATATTTCACATCATATATAAAAATTCAAGGATCTCGTTCTCAACTCCGAATCACAAGTATTTTTGCACATTGTGCCAATTAAAATTTTCAATTTCCTTTCTTTCTTATTTTCAATATATTTCATAAACAATTTTCACAACATATAATGAACCCTCCTACCGGTAGGGCATATAATTCATAAAACAAATTGGAATCAATTATTCCGAAACAAATTAAACCCACTGTAGTGAATAATAAAAATTACTTTTGGGCTTATAGCCCTCAATGGTATACCAAAAATAAAATGACATACACGGGCTCACATCTTTAAATCTCCCCACAGTGATAAATATATAAGTGGGTCACAAATTTACGAAGCTCACCCATAAGTGGAACATAATAGGAGGACTCACCTCAATATTCAGAACCGAAGCAAATTAAGGAAAATTATCCTTTATAATAAAAATCAGGATTCTACCTGTAACGACTTCATCTGGTGTATTGGCCTCAGCCAAATCATAGTGATTAAATCAATGGGTCGGGTCTCCACCTCTTAGGCGCCCACTACCCGCATGTCCTCCACCTCTAGCTAACTGTGCACGTGAAGTATCAACTAGAATAAAGCTTGTAGCTGTAGTGTTCTGATAAAATCCACCCCTCTCAAGTCCGGGACAATCTCTCATGATATGCCTAGTATCACCACACTCATAACAACCCCTCTGAGGTCGCGGCTGCTCGTCCTGAGTCTGTGCCGGATAATTGGAATAACCACTGTAAGAATCTCGTGTCGGTGGTGCACTATAAACTGGAGCACTCCGAGTAATATGATGTGCAGACTGAGCTGACTGACTGCTCGAGCCTTCGCTATAATGGGTTCTAGCTGAAGAGTAAAACCCACTGAATCCTCCAGATCTTCGAAACCTTTTGGCCTCCTTAGACTCCCTTTCCTTACCTAAAACACCCTCAATCTTCCTTGCAGTCTCCACTACTTGTTGAAATGGAGCATTAGTTTGCAACTCTCTAGCCATGCATATTTTAATATCATAATCGAGCCCCTCAATGAATCTGCTGACCCGTTCTCTGATTGTCGAAACTAAGATAGGTGCATGACAGGCTAACTCACTGAACCTGATAGCATATTCTGACACTGTCATAGTACCCTGACGCAACCATTCAAAATCTGTGCGCCATGCATCTCGAGAGTCTGGGGAACAAAGTCTTTCAAGAACATTTCCGAAAATTGAGCCCAAGTTGGTTGTGTAGCACCGGCTGGTCTACCTTCTTCATAGATTTTCCACCACCGATACATCGCGCCTGACAATTGAAATGTAGTAAAGGCAAATCCGCTCACTTCCACAATACCCATGGTTCGGAGAATATGGTGACAATTCTTTTAGAAATTCTTGGGCATCCTCTATGGTTGTGCCACTGAAAGTTGGTGGATCATATTTCTTAAACCTTTCAAGTCTCTTTTGTTCTTCTTCTGATGCCTCGGGCCTGACCTCAGGCAGAGCCGGAATAACAGGNGGTTCTAGCTGAAGAGTAAAATCCACTGAACCCTCCAGATCTTCGAGACCTTTTGGCCTCCTTAGACTCCCTTTCCTCGCCTAAAACACCCTCAATCTTCCTTGCAATCTCCACTACTTGTTGAAATGGAGCATCAGTTTACAACTCTCGAGCCATACATATTTGGATATCTTAATCGAGCCCCTCAATGAATCTGGATACCCGTTCTCTGATTGTAGGAACCAAGATAGGTGCATGACGGGCTAACTTACTGAACCTGATAGCATATTCTGACACTGTCATAGTGCCTTGACGCAACCGTTCAAACTTTGCGTGCCACAGATCTCTGAGAGTCTGGGGAACAAACTCTTTCAAGAACATTTCCATAAATTGAGCCCAAGTTGATGGTGTGGCATCAGCTGGTCTACCTTCTTCACAGATTTGCCACCACCAATACGCTGTGCCTGACAGTTGCAATGTAGTAAAGGAAACTCCACTCACTTACACAATACCCATGGTGCGGAGAATACGGTTACAATTTTCCAGAAATCCTTTGACATCCTCTGTAGTTGTGCCACTGAAAGTTGGTGGATCATATTTCTTAAACCTTTCAAGTCTCTTTTGTTCTTCTTCTGATGCCTCGGGCCTGACCTCAGGCAGAGCCGGAATAACAGGTTGTACCGGTACTACACCCGGAACTTGACCAATGTGAACCTGCTACTCTGGAGTTGTGGTAGGAGTCTGAGCTACTCCCCCAATCTGAGAAATATTTGGTGCAAAAGAGATTAATCCCGCCTAAGTTAATGTACCAAACATACTCAGGAACTGTGCTAAGGTCTCCTGAAATCTGGGGGTAACAACAGGTGCTTCTGGTACCTGTCCCCCAACTGGAGCTACTAGTGGCTCCTCAACTGTTGTTCTGATAGGTGCTCTAGTCCCAGCACATGCCCTTCCTCGACCTCTACGTCGGCCCCGGCCTCTTGGAGCCCTAGCAGTATGTGCGGATGGTTGCTCAGCTAACCCTATAGTACGTGTCCTCACCATCTGTGAGAGAATGGAGATACAAAGGTTCAAATTCCAAATTTAATAAATTCCACACGACAGGAATGAAAGAAATGAAAATTTTCTAACAGTTCTGTAGCTTCTCGAAGATAAGTAAAGACGTCTCTGTATCGATCCGTAAGACTCAACTAGACTCGTTCGTGACTCGTACAACCTATGAACCTAGAGCTCTGATACCAACTTATCACGACCCAAAATTCTACCACAGGCGTTGTGATGGCACCTAGTCTGTAAGACTAGGTAAGCCGAATTAAATTACGTGTTGAAGTCATTTTTTTTAATTAAATAAATAATCAAAACTGACAGCGGAGCAAATATGAATATACATCCTCCTAAGACTGGTAGTACTGAGTCGCGAACTCTAACTGAATATACAGAATGATCACGAGCACCGAATATACAATACTGTTTGATTACAAGTTAACAGTACAATGAAATGAAAAGACTCCAAGGGACTGCGACGACCAAGCAGCTCTACCTTGAATCCTTACGATCCCGCTTTAACTCTGCTCAAGTCCGTTATCTTCAAAACCTGGCTCTGCACAAAATGTGCAGAAGTGTAGAGTGAGCACACTACTGCGGTGCCCAGTAAGTATCAAGACTAACCTCAATGGAGTAGAGATGAGGTACAGACAAGACACTCACTAGTCTAATAACCTGTGCAATATGATATACGAAATAATAGAAAATAAATAATAATAAAGGCAGGATAAAACAACTAGTGATATGCACAACAGACAACAAGAATACCATTAATATCACTCA